>NAGG01000516.1:0-30346 GCA_003031705.1 Calonectria naviculata
CCCCCCCTCCTTCGATTTGTTTCTTTTTTTCTAGACCGATCGACCCTGCCCGACCCTGCCCGACCCTGCTGCACCCTGCTGCACCCTTGCGTTTCGACATGTTCACCTCAGCTCGGCTCCCTCCCCAATGCAGGGCAGGCTAGTCGTGTCAGCGTCTCACCTAGTTAAACGTCGAGACCGACACTGCCCCATGTGTCGCTGGCAGCCCAAGCTTCCCCGCCCCCGCCATCTCGAATCGCGATGCTTCTCCGCCCGCCGTCTACCCCGGCCACACCGTCTCTACCGGTACCGACTAACATGCTCCGGCCCTGCATGGCCCTAAACTTCCGTGAATGAAGAGGGAGGGTGGGTTTTTGCCCGCGCGAATTGATACGTGCCAGCCAACTGGATTGGGCTTGGCCCAACAAGTCTTCTTTCATTTCTCCCCCGCAAACAAGACGCTTTGGCCTCGCCAGGGAGCTGTCAATGGCTCCCGTCTAAATAACGAGCCGCACGGCTATCATCGCGACGGCGCCAATGCCACTCTTAAAGCCGAGTCAGGCTAATTCGAGATGACTCGACCGCGAATGGCTTGGGCAATGGCTCCTGGCCGCCGCAGGAATGTTTTCCCCCCTCTCGCTGACGCCGTTCCTTTGGGTTTACGGCTGCTCTGGTATTATCTTGGTGGTATCCGGGCCGAGAGAAAGTCTCAAGGTTGTGTGAACCATGTCATCATAATGGGATGGTTAAGGAACACCACCACACATCCCCGGCATGTTCGGAGCGAATATGAACCTTTGCGAAATTTCTGGTCAGGGTGTAGCCTGGAATGTTTCTGTTTTGAGAGACACGATACTACTTGCACAGCGTCGCTAACTAGCAACATACTCGGGGCGGAATGAGGCTTATCGAAATTCCCCTGCAAATGCGATTGAGCTGATGGCATTATTTTACACCACCCCCGCATTTTGGTGCACCATTACGCCATGAAACCGCCAATATTACCGTCATTCTTGGCCCTGCACAGTCGGACTTGATGCATGGGATGCTAGAAGTTGCATACCTGAGCGAGGGGTGGTGACCACGGCAAGGTATCATCACTTTCAACAAACCTGAGGCAAAGGTCAACATGGCCGTCTTAGAGAGGCCAAGGTAAAGCCTATCAAACCCCGGGGTGAGCATCAAGCCCGGCTTTTATGCCTGCAATGGGATCGGTCCTCGTGACTCTGAAGATAGTGTCTCAGCTTGGGGCCGACACAACCGGGGGATTTGAGACTTCTCACTTGACCGACATTGGATCGGTCGATTCACCGCAGCTCAAGGGTCAAATGATTTTCTTCCTGTGAAACGACTGGAGCATGTTTTCCTTCCCCTCTCTAAACTTGTTCTAAATAGAGATGCCATCCGCCCTAGCGTGTGGAGGTAGTGGATGAGATTAGGAAGATTGACTGGCCTGATCTTGGTGTTCTGTCTCATATTGCCACAAATTCCCTCAGGCTGAATGCGGCTTTCGTTACTGCTTGCCAGGTCCAAGGATGGCCATTAGAGACAGGGAGCGAAGTATTGGATAATTAGTGCAGGCAACGTGCCATCAAGGTAAATTCTCCGGCGGTGAGTACAGTTATTGTGCGCTCCCGGGTCCTATGTGACATCCATTGCTGCCCCAGATTACATTTTGGGATAAAAGCTTTACCACCAGAATGCTGATTCAGCCATACTCAACAAGACCGGTGTCGCACAGTTAAGCTACAGAGTGTTATGGATGGGTTTCATCAAGCTCATGGTCAGGATATCATTGGATGACCAAGACATATGGTGAAGATGCTGTCCAACACCGATCCGCTAAGCTATAATTAAGCAATTATACCAAATACTCGACCCATACCTCGCCAACCTCGTACGATAAAGGAATCGGTGCTTTCACATGTACTCATCACAAGTGCCTATCGGAGTAGCGCCATGAAGATGACTGCAGAAGGTTGTTTCGGTTTCCCCCCGAAAGCGACCCCGCATGATGGCTATTGCAAGTCTATAAACAGTGGGCAGTAAAACCGCAAGGTCAACGTATAGCGACTTTATTCGATATCTTGGATCTACGGAGAACAGGGCCTTGATTGTATCTTTACTTCTTACCCTTTTCTAAAATTTCAGCTTATATTTTATTCATCTATGAAGGCAAACCAATAAGGAAAGTAGTGGTGCCTATGATACAACGGGTGTGCCCAAGCCCCGGCCCCACCCAAAAATGAACTAGTAAATTGGCCATGTTGAAGAAAATCAGCGGTGCTCGGAGATTACCAGGCAAGTGCATACTTGACTAATTAATAAATGCTCAAATAGGAGCTCAAGAAACCCCATAATATGACGGTCATTAGTAAAAGTGTGGAGAGGATATTGTGAGTAACGCATAGGTCTGAGATGGCAGACATTGTGGTTTCCTTTCTTGCCTATAGTCTCCGAATCTAATTATTAATCAAAGTAGATGATAGAATTCTCCCTTGCGTTTATTATAACCAAGGATGTTTTTAAAAGCAATGGTGGCCACAGCTCGGGTCGGTTTGCATGTTGCATATCACTGCTATAAAACTGCGCCGCATATCATCAAAAACACAAAGCAAGGAGCCCGAGAATAAATAGAAAAGAGTCTTCCGGCCATGTCGACACAACATAAATTATCATAATAATATACAGTTTTTAAACATCAGCAGCTATTTCTCGCCCCATTAGATATTCTCATGGTAGCCCACAATGGCTGCGAGAGCTGTCCATCGCCAATGGTGCTCGTTTCAAGATTCAACAGATCGGCAAGTACCCCCAAAATAATATCTCAGCCATAACTGTGCTCATGGCGTGTTCGAGGTCTCATAATCCGCTACAATCCCTACACCTGGGGGGTTGTGTCTATGACTTGTGATCGCGGACCCAGGCAACTAGTCTCGCATTGACCTGGTATTAGGAGAGACAGTTACCGCTTGAAAGACACCGGAAGCTGCTTTTTCGGGCCGACAATGTCGGATTTTCTGTAAATTCTAGCCTGTAATATCTGTAACCTTAGCCCATGTGCTTTCACGATTCGCCAAATGGCCTTCATCTTTTTTTCATTCTTTTTTTTTTCATGCTCACCTGCAGACGTTGTGATTCATGACTCACACACGAAACCAAATTGATTCTCCTCGAAACAAGACAATGCTTTTTTCCTTTTAAAGTAGCCCAATCCAAATTGGATAAACACGGGTCCAATACGAACGCCTAGAATCGCTCATAAACGACAACTCACAGTCCATCAAAATTTGTTCCCACCGCCCAAATACCTCTGTTGAACATTAAATGACCCTTTACCGATAGTCACGCCTTCGAAAATGTTTGTCAAAGTATCCAAGGGGGATATTGCAGTCCTATCCTTGCAATATCCCCAATCTAACAAGTTCTTCATAACCTACATTGGGCCGCTCGTGGACAGGCAAGAACGAATCGCGCTCCACGCCTGACCCAATGACCCAATCTATGATGCCATAACCACTTATTCCAAAGGGATTTGGAGCACCATTGTAGAGGAATTGTTGTATCTCGTCATGGAGCCATATGCCTCGCCCGGCAGGGGTCTTTCGGGGCAGTTCAGTACAGATGCTAACCAGTGGTCTATTTTCTTCCTCGCGCTTACTCCAATTTAGCTGCTCACGCATGCTGTTGAGCAGGCTCCAGTAACGGCCATTGCGATTCAGAAACATGAGGAGGCTCAGCTCCACTGTTCGCAACGTTGGCGGCAACGCAGCAAGGAACAGCAAGAGATCCTCTTCCACCACGTAGAAGCGGGAGATCTTGAAGCTCGTCAGATGACGCCAATTCTCCACAGGTAAAATCGTTCGCAGCGAGACAAAGTTTGGTTCGGCATCGAGTCCGTGATTCACATTCCACTTGAGGCTGGTCCGGAGGCTGAATTCTCTCAGGTCTCGCGCCTCGCCGAGTGCCTGCTTCAGGAAGCCGCTGCGAAGAAAGTCCCAGCTGCGTTCGGCCCGTCTACTAATGAAAAGGGATAGATCCAGGCGGCGTAATCCCGAGTTCTGGAGCAGCGTAACAAAGTTGGAATAGGCCTCGCACGGTTGGTCGAATATGTGGCAGTTTATCCCCGACCTGAGTTGGTTCACATCAAGCACAAGTTCCGAGATGTTGTGGCGCGGAGCCTGCTGCGCGAGAATCTGCAGAATGAAATAAAACCCCCGCCACATCTTGCTTCCGTTTTGGTTATCTAACGGCTGCCTGTGTACGTACGACAGCCCGGACTCTATACTCGGCCACCCACGCGGCAGAGAGTAGTTGAATCCGTAGGGGAGTTTACGAATCATCGGTGTCTTATACAGTGGCATGAAGAGGAAGCCGTGAGTAGCAGGTGTAATGGTGATTCTCTTCAAGTTTGTGAACCGCTCCAGCCCATATCTAAATGCGTGGATATCGGCGTCTGATTCCAACACTTCATCCTGCTGGCGTAGGAGCTCCTGATAATGGACCCATGAAGCCCTGAGAGAAAGCGATTTCTGCAGTTCCCTCGCCCTAGCAACGTGGTCGGGGCGAGCGACATCGATGCCTTTTCGAAAGGTCAAGTGATCTCTATGTCGCACGCATGCGAATTCAAACCAAAATGGGGCGTCTAGCTTACTGAGATCGTAGATGTTGGTTGGGAGGTGTCTTTCGGGATTCTCAGTGTCATCCAGCAGGGCATCGTCATAGATGATCTCAGCAACGCCGTGGCGGAAGGCATCATTTGAGGCGACCCCCATAAAGACTTTAATGTTACTCGGGTTGGGGGACAGGAAGACCCTGTCAAAGGGGAGAGGCGTCACCTTGCCGAAGAGTTTGCAGGTCAATCTCAAGTTTCTCAGGTCTTGGAGCGTCAGATTAGGGAAGATCAATATCAGAACCTCCAAGGGAAGTTTAATAAAAAGACCAGGGTCAGACACTGGTGTTGAGGGGCGTATCACCACGCTCAGCCAGTTTGATCTGTCATTCCGGTGAGCCATGGTTGCGGTCCTGACTTTGGTGGTGAGGAAGAGGAGAAAAAAGCCGGAACTTTGCCAGCGCCCGCGCCGTCCTTTGAGGGGTCTTTTATGGTGCAACCAGCCAATAGATCTCCCGAGATGTCTGCGGGTGCGTATATATAAAAAAAAAACAAGGCGACCAACAAATGCGGGAGGCAGGCTGCAAGGCGCCGCGTCCTACAGGCAAGCCCATCATCCCCTCAGCCCACCATGCTTTTTTATATGCAACTCAATAGTTTCAAGGACGTTCCTACTGGAGCATACGGCCTCGTTTAAGCACTAGGCCTTGGCTCGTTTTCTTTTTTTGCCCATATGTACTAGCGGTGTGGCCGTTTGGTCTCAGGCCTGTGTAACATGGAGTATCATTGCATTACTGCATGAGGGCAAGAAGAAGCTGAATAGCATCACTTTTGAACAATACCGGGGCGGGTTGGTTGAAATATATGCATACGAAATTATATGCGGTCAAGTACAAAATCTAGATGCACCGTTCCTGGAAATCACCTTTTATCGCCGTTGGGCGATTATTTGATTGTATGTTTAGTATTGATGAGCCGTGTCACCTGTACGGTGGGATGGTGTGGTTATGTGACACCATTACCAATAGAAAAAGAAATGAAATGTTACTCGCTGCATTACAACCAAGTGCCAATATGGCGGCGCACGTCGCTTTTTCTCACCTCTGCCAAGGTGGCTAGATTGTGCAGCTCGGGCAAGGGATTCGTTGGTGTTTTCTTTTTAGGACATGAGGGGCACCAAGGCACATATGCCCAAGCGGATGACCCGGGAGGAGAGAAAAAACGAGCAACGTTGGCCAGACTAGTTGCCGTCTCGCGAATATTACATGGTGGTTTGCTATTATTAACCGGATTAGACTATTTCTCGTGTGATGTAATTGGCAAAGCTCCAGCCCGACACCACGGTCGAGTGGGAGAGGCGATTCCAAACGCGTGCGCGGTGATTGGTCAACTCACCCCGGATCCGCTTACGTAACTGGGGGAGGAATCCGCGGGCCGGTGACAACCTCAATCACTCGGGCGGATTTGGCGACTCTTGAACGAGGCCCTCACGATCAATCCCCAATTGAACGCCGCCCATCCCGCCAACATGTTCGCCGCACGACAGAGGGCAGCCTGCGTGGCCCGACAGCTGCAGCGGACAGCGCGGACCTACGCCTCCGACGCCCACGCCCATCACGCGCCCGCCGCCGTCAACGAGTCGTTTGGCGTACGTATCGCCCGCAAAACCTCGCATCGCAGCATGGCCCCCCTCCGGATGCGATGCCGCCCCCCTACCGCTCTCCACGGGCGATTGAGCTGCATTGATGCTGACAGGTTCGTCCACAGACCGGATCCAAGCTCACCGTCGCCACCTTTTTCAGCATCGTCCTTTTCTACCAGTTCGTGCCTGCTGAGGGCGAGAAGTCGGCCATCCTCAACCTCATCGACCAGTACCAGTCCCGCGCCAAGGACTGGGAGGAGATCAACGCCCTCCACACCAAGGCTGCCCAGCAGGCCTCCTTCGACCGAAACCTCTTCGAGAACGGAGGCAGCAAGCAGCGATGGGTCGATGTTGCCTACCCCGAGTTCGTACTCCCTCACACGTTCCATTTACCGACCGAACGCACGCAATCAAGGTCAATTGGAGAATCAGAACTGCTGCTAACTGTGCAAAAAGGGCCATCCAATCCCATGCCGCCCGAAACATCCAGGCCGGCCACCTCAACAACATGGACTGGGCTGTGGAGCACTTCAGGACACAGCACCTCAAGGAAGAGGAGCGAAAGGCGGCCAAGCTTGCCCAGCAGGCCCAGCAGCAGGAGTAAAGGGTGTATACTAGCATATGGATCGGCAAATAAGAATTTCATCAAATTCAGACAAGATTTCCTTTGTTGCCAGGCTCTCTGTCACGCAGAAAATGCACAGCCAAAAGTAAATGTCATGTTGCAATCATTTGATAGCCAGGGTAGAATATTCAGCTATCAATGGGCCAATTCGGTTATTTTCAAGGTGAAGTCGCAGCTCCTGTAAGCTACTAGTATATCTGCTTGTGTTGCATGTGACCATTTGGTCATTGATGCCAGTGTCAAGGCAGGCACAATGCTGCTGCCGCCCGCCCTAACAACCTACCATGCAAACCTGATTGCTTTGCCTACTCGTGCAACCATAGTTTTCGTTCCCGAAAAACAATCAACGCCTATTTTGTGCTTCATCCGTTACGAAACATATCGTGTTTCAAAGCAAGCTTTTCTAATACTATTTATGCCCCATCTCACTCGTCACTGGTTTTGGAATTAAACGAGAGCCATGGCCTCAGGCCTGACGCCAGTTCTTGAGAATAATACAACAAACAGGCTGCTTATTCGTGCAAGGTCGTGGTCAGGCAAGAGTTTTCGCCGACTCTTGGAAGCCTTCACAAGGGGAGATACTGCAAGTTCTACTCGCGACGACTCATTGGGCGGCCGTCAGGATAGCACTTTTACAGAAACTGGGATATTTCCCAGCGAATCTCCAAGTGCGTTTAAAAAAAGACTGAGCCACCAGAGGAAAAGCTGTTGCGGATCATTGCTAAACGACTGACTTTTTATACAACAGACACAAGTGCACAGGATTCACTCGGCCAAGGGCACATTATACAACCTCAACATGGAACGCAATCTTTTCAGAATTTCAATGCAGTCGAAATTCGCGACACGGGAACCCTTCGTGGCCGAGGCGTTTTCGCCATTCGCGATATTAATTCTCGCGGCCAAGTCATTATTAAGGAAGTGCCAATGCTGTCTTGTTGTTGCAATAAGGAATCTGACGCTGCAAAGGCCTGGGATACCCTATCTCCCGCTGAGAGAGGCCAAGTTCGCCAACAATTCGCGAAATTAAGGGATATATCAGAAAATGCCCAAGAAAACAGGGGAGACAGAAAGCGTCTTCAAAAGTTTGTAAAAGAATATGCCTTTGCAAACATAGCCGGGAGCGGGGCGCATATTTTTGAGATCGCGTCTGTCATCAATCACGCATGCAAATCATGTGCAAATGCTACGTATACGGTTTTCGGCATTGAGGATCGTTCCATTATGGTCAAATCCTCGAAACAGATATCTCAAGGCAGTGAGGTTTTCATCCACTACAACAAGAAGGTCGCGTCATTCGGCTGCGCCTTGTGCGGGTCCTCCAGATAGTATTTCAAGGATATGATATCACGTTCTACCCGGGCTGTCAGAAAAGCGCTGCGAAAGTATAGAAGTGGAGAGATCGAAGAGACTGAACATGGACAAGATGGCCAGGAACAAGGCGGACAGCTTGAGGAGACAGGGGGGAATCAGTCGACAGACTGACGCACAATTCATTATTCTTGTACCCCGTGTGGGAGGCGAATTGTATTTAAAACGCCCACAGACGGCACCAAAGGCAGCGTCACTTCCAAGCGTAAATTATTGCGTGGACAGGGTTGGATTGTTTCATGGATCATAATATTTCACTCCAAGCACCAATGGAAATAATTGAGTACTTGTCAAGCGGACAATGCTTCTTTTATTGTACGTTCATGGTACCCATTGTCATCAGTAACTTCGATAGAGGCCCGCGCCCATCTACCAAAACCAGCCCTTTTCGCCCATAAAAGTCCGTGAATGCAGAAACCACCCGAGACCGCAACCTTCTTACTTGAGGGGAATGAAACGAGAAGAGTGTGTGGCACCAATACCGGGACGACCGTGCTTGACGGGCTTGCTGTTGCGGGGGTTAGAATTCATGTTCAACAAGCAACTAGCGGGGGGCCGCGGAAACGTACTATGAGATAGAGAACTCAGCCAGGTAGTGACCAACCATCTCAGGCTTGATCTCGACCTGGTTGAACTCCTTGCCGGAGTAGATACCAATAACGCTGCCAATCATCTCGGGGACGACAATCATGTCTCGCAGGTGGGTCTTGACGAGGTCGGGCTTCTCGTTGGGCTTGGCCTCCTGCTTGGCCTTTCGGAGCTTCTTGATGAGGCCCATGGGGCGGCGCTTCAGACCGCGGTTGATCCTGCGGCGGGCACGAGCGTGGACAACATCACGGAGCTGGTCGGAGCTGAGGTCCAGGAGCCTGTGGGAAACAATCGCAGATCAGCACAATTTGTTCTCGGAAACTCATCCGGCGCGCACACAACCAAGGATTCCATCGTCGGCGGGGAGCACGCGGGGGGTGTTCGTGGTGGCAACGTACTGGTCGAGGTCGATTCCTCGGTAAGAGAACTTGCGGAAGGCTCTCTTCTTCTTGAGCTCGGCGGCCTCCTCGGCGTTCTATCACCCAGGGCAAGTCAGTCAAACAGTTTCCCACTTCAATCTTGTGTGTGATTCGAAAAAGCATTCGCGGGCTGGGGCGGCGGCAGCCAGGTTCGCAGCAGCGGGACCGTGAGGGGGATCGGGAGCACACGTACGTATTCGACGTCAGCCATGATCGCGGTGTTGTGTTGAGAGAATTCGCTGATCTACCGGAGAGCGAATATGGGATGGGCCGGGATGGAGTCGACTTTGAGGCGGTGGTTCAGTCGTCGCTTGATGATACGAATTAGGCCCAAAAAATTACCTGTAGGGTTTTCGAGCCCTTCGCGAGTCATGTGACCTGGGCTCAAGGGAAAGTGCGACCCCCACAGTCGTGCCCTTGCTGGGGAAAAAAAAAACCACACAAGACATTTCTGCCCGGAACCCGAGGCGCCGATATTCCGAAGGAGAAGGCTTGCTCTGTGGCGTCGAGTCACAAGCCACTGGGCTTTATATCCTTGGTGGCCAGACTTGGCAGTCAAGGATCATGTCTAAACTTGCTGCGGCCATTGGTAGCTCGCTGCAAATCGTACGGTGTGCGCTGGTTTGTCGGCAGCTAGGTGCTTAAAGGCCAAGCCAAGGTCCAGGCTGTGTCGTTCATCTTGCGGCGTTGAGTCGGACCATCTGTGCAGCAACCGGGTCTTCAACTCTGAACACGGTCAACACTTGTGTTTGTGAATCAACCATGTGGTTTCACTTCGGTGCTGGGCCACTAGTCAACCCGTTCATGTAGTAGTGAGTGGTTGAGATTTGCTGATGCCAAGTTCCAATGCAGGACTTGTCACCTTTGAGAGCTGAGCCCCTGTGTCACGTCAACAACTAAATTCAGGATAAAACGGCAATGAAGCCCCGGCCAAGAAACTCGGGTACGCACTCGCCTTCATCATTTGCTCGTCGGCTCCCCTTGTTTCCGCAACCCTCCGTCCCACGGTCCCAAGTGCAACGACACGGCTCATCCACGATGGTCCTTGACCAACATGCCGAGCCCCCAGCACTGCTGCTCCCGTGTTTCCGGTGCCCACTTCGGGGTTCCCAAGACCACATTTCGGCAAGATGACGCCGGGCTCATTTCCCCTCCTCTCGATTCCTCGCAGTTGACGAGGGCGCCCAGAAATCCACCGACTAACCAGCCAAGGCCATGGCATTGAGTAAAAAAGCTCGGCCTCGGAGGGCAGCCGCGACACAGATTGGCCAGCGCAGGTCCTCCAAGAGCCCCAGACTCCCATAACCGGCCCTAAGCGGCAAATGCCCAGACTTGCAGTGGTCAACGTGGACAATGTATCAGTGCGATGCAGGCCTTGGCATTCTCGGCATGCTGCCGTGATAAGATTTTGCCAAGCCCTCAAAGGCCTCAGACGGGGGAACGCCAGCGCTACTGTCGCCTCTCCCGCAGCATGGGCGAATTCACCTTGTTTCTCCTCCCCTTCATTCAAATGTCGTCAATCCCCCGTTCGAATGACCCTTTGACCTTTGCAACGCCGCGTCTCCTGAGCAGAAGCCCGCGCATCACCCGCCGCCCCTCCTGCCGCGACTCTTGGCGTCGACATACGACCCCTACCAGGCACCACGCGTCCATATCCACAAGGCCAAGGCTACATACCTGGATGGAGACTATTCACGATTTTTGATATCGTGCAGACGTGGCCGCAGGCGAGCAGCGCATTGTTGTTGTTGTTTTTCCTGTTCCTGGACTTGCTGGAGCGACGGTCCAGATCTCTTTCGGAGGTCTGGCGTCGTCTTTTCGCTTGTCCCAAGCGTTGCAACCTCGTCGTCGTTGAAGTTTCCATAACCTCGTCGACCGTCTCCACCAGCGCATCTAGTCCTGCACGTCTGTCTGCAGCCGACCATGTCCACTACGCTCTCGCCGTCGGCCACCATCACCACGTTGAGGTCAACATCGCCGCCGTCCTTCATACAAACTCACACCACGTGGTCGGATAACCATGAAGACAACCAGACTTTTCCGCCCATGACGACGCCTTGGACCGCCCCGCGACGATGCACCTACACTTACAATGCCGACAATGATCCGCTGACATCCAAAAACTCTGGTGTCGACGCATGGCTAGACCTAGAACCTAACCCAGGCGCAAAAACCCTGTCATGTTACCCCGATGGCATGTTTTTCCAGGGCCGGACTGGCGTCTTCAGTCCCGGCACATGTCCCAATGGCTGGACCACGGTGTCGCTGCGAGTAAACACCAACGAAGTCAGAAATGAAGCCACCACGACTGCAGTGTGCTGCTCGTCGTAAGTATGCCGGCCAATTCATGCCGGCGCATGCTGATTAGGAACAGGGAGTTCAGCTTGGAGGGTGACATGTGCAGACGAACGATGCCAACGGTCGTGGCGGTACCAATCGAATACAACACTACGGCCCGCACTTACCGCATTCTTTCGGATTCGACGACAACATTATATAGTGCAACAGTGGCTGCCTATACGATCCGAGCTCTCTTTCAGGAGGCCGACAAGGCCCACCTTGGTTTACAGGACGAGGATGACATCGGGACGGAACAAAGCTCCCATGCGCTGTCCTTGGGTGCAAAAATTGGAATTGGAATTGGCGCAGCCGCGTTTGTGTTGATACTTCTGGCCGGTGGTGCATATTTTCTTCTGCAGAAAGAAAAGGTTCGAGCCGAGAAGAAGCGGTCACATGAGCTGGGCGCCATGCGAAGGGAGAGCGGGGACGACGGTGAAGGTAGTTCGTACATGTCAAGCGAGATGCATGAAAGAAGAGACGGATGTTGCGAACATTCAGAACCGCCACCGGCATATGAACGCACGGCCGACAGTGTCAGTATAGCAGGGGCTGATGGACGCCTCAGCGGTGACACGGCTACTCGAGGTGAGGAGATTAGAGCACTCAAAGTGCAGAAAGAAGCGATTGAGCGTCGTATTGACGAGCTGGAGCAGAGCGAATCAAGCCAGAGCCAACCCCAGGCCAGGGCAACTTAGCTTGAAGGTGTGTTTATATTGATCGGACTATTGCGATTGGGGAGACGAGAAGCAACCTATGATACCATTTTGTACGGCCATGGCAACTTTAACCATAGACCATTTGTTCAGCATTTAGTCAGTATATGGAGATGTGACTGGGATTATCAAATACCCCCTGGACGGTATACGAGACGCCGGGGTTTTTAGAGGGGAAGGTTTATTATGATATAAAGATAGCTCAAATCGACCAATATCACGCTGGGGGCCGATAAACTATCAACGGGTCTGGCGATAATTCCTGCATTCGGATGTTGCTCAATGTTGTTCTTGTTCTCATTGGTCTCATTGGAACATCGCATCTGGGTCTAAGCCATATTCGTAGCCATTGTCTTGCTTGCTGCAGCTTCGGGTGTTGGTGGAGCTACCCTGTAACACTCAAGCAATCCAAACGGCCAATGGGTTAGACGATGTTGCACCGATATGTCCCGTAGTATAGTACCGCATTAGTTGGCGGCTACATGCATATTTTTATATCAATGCCACATCAATTCATCGTCAATTGGGATATTGTTCTTTTAAACCTGGCTAGCGGGTTGGCATCAATGGAACGAAACGTAGTCAGGCGCGGGCTTGGTAGTTATAGCACTATGGGTCAACTGAGGATCCTGAGCATAGGCAATTGACCTTATTATGCAAACATTGACCAAATCCATGGCTGTACGACTGCCAAATGTGAGAATCAGTTCATGCTGCTCGGAGGGCTGTCCTTGCTGAGCTAGATATTGCTGGCAATGGTGCATTGACTGCCAAACGGTCAGACCCCGTGCGTTGATCAAACTGATTATTCCGCTTCGCTAGCTGCCGTAGCTATCCCGGCACTGGAGCTTCTTTCGACGTAGCCATGCATCTCACAGCGTCCACCAGGAAAAAGAAAGCCTGAAGCCCGCCACGACCTGCAAATAGCGCGGCCAAGCTCGGCCATGATGGAATATAGCTAGCGAGGCCGTTTTATGGCGCCGTAGCATCGTCTGAGGCGACCCTGGATGGAGCCGCACGTGGTGGGACATGGTCTCGCGAACCGCTTAGGGGGAGGCGCGCTTGGACGCTTGACAGCTTCTCTGGTTTGTCGGAATCGGTGTTAGCATGTCGTCTATTCCCTCCCAGGGCTGCCAACGCCAATGGCAATGACGAATGCTCTCGGGTGTAGTTGTGTGCGGGAACAAGGCACGATGCACCTCTATCACGCCAAAAAAGAGAGCCAACAAATTTAGACTCGGTCCAAGCATACATACCTCCCTGTTCCGTCTGCTGTCCTCTCTTCTACCCACTCACCCAGTCCAAGTCCAGCTTCCAGCCTTTGGCCCTGGCGTGGTTTTTCGTCCCGTTCAGACTCCAACTACCATTTGGCCCCTGCTGGCGCAACTCGCATCAGGCAAAAGATGGGCGGCGGCCGTTGGCAGGTGCCACGATGTCGTGGACGCATCCACCATCAGCTCCTTACAAGCTCTCGAAAGGAGCAAGGCCCTCCAAGACCACCGCAGGCGGACCCTGGCCCGGGCAAGCCACCCCCTTGTAGCTCGAGCCCACACCCCGGAATGGGCAGCGCTTTCAATTGGCGGTGAGGGGCAGCGGGTACTTCGTGTTCACGCCTTGCTTGGCTGCCCGGGCATGTACCTGCGGCGCTGGCTGCTGCAGACTCCCTGATGGTAACCACTGCATGGGTGCCCTGAGACGCTTTGCCAGCTTTCCCGCGCCCCCTTTGGCGCCATCCCAGGCCGTAACCTCTCTGATCGACCCCGCCAACGCCAATGCCAATGCCAGCACCATTGCCCACCCACAGAACTCCAAACATCGGCCGGAAAATCATCACCACGCCGCCCCTTCTCCCCTACCCCAGCGCTGCGCGCCTATTTCCTTCTTCCGCTGTTTGCTCCCTCGACATCCTCACTCTGTATTCTCCTCCACCCCCCTCCAGCTTCACCCATACACAATGAAGGGCGAGGTAAGTTGTCGTCCCCATTGACCCCTCACTCCGCCTACATACGCTGGCACGGTCTGCTTTCTCAATGTTCCAGCCTGCGAGAAGCTTAATCGCGACCTGCCAGCTCGGAGGAAAGCCTGCAACCATGAACTTCACACGGCGATGCTAATTGATTGCGACGTAGATTCTTCACCTCCACCTTGGCCAGGCTGGTACCCAGCTCGGTACCTCCGCCTGGGAGCTGTATGCCATCTCCCTTTCTGCATTGCAAGTTGTTTCCAAAGCTGACGGAGATAAAATAGCTACCTCCTCGAGCACGGCCTTGGTCCCGATGGAAAGCCCTCCCCCGATGCCCCCCAGGACGTCGACCCCGGCTCCTTCGAGACATTCTTCACGGAGACAAGCAGCGGCAAGCATGTCCCCCGAGCTCTCTTTGTCGATCTGGACCCATCTCCCATTGACGAGATCCGTACCGGCAACTACCGCCAGCTCTTCCACCCCGAGCTGTTGGTGAGCGGCAAGGAGGATGCCGCCAACAACTACGCCCGTGGTCACTACACAATTGGCAAGGAGAAGGTCGACGATGTCATGGACCGCATCCGCCGCGTTGTTGGTGAGTTCAATTGTTCACCGAATGGCTTAGAATATGCCACTGACACGCGTGGCGTTAGACAACTGCAGCTCTCTTCAGGGTTTCCTCGTGTTCCACTCTTTCGGCGGTGGTACTGGTTCTGGTTTCGGTGCTCTTGTCCTGGAGCGTCTTTCCACCGAGTACGGCAAGAAGTCGAAGCTCGAGTTTGCCGTCTACCCTTCTCCTCGCGTTTCCACCGCCGTTGTCGAGCCCTACAACGCCGTTCTGTCCACCCACAGCACCATTGAGAACTCGGACTGTACTTTCCTTGTCGACAACGAGGCTGTTTACGACATTTGCCGACGCAACCTGGACCTCCCCCGTCCTTCTTACCAGCACCTCAACCGCCTGATTGCTCAGGTTGTCAGCTCCATCACCTCCTCGCTCCGATTCGATGGTGCTCTCAACGTCGATCTTAACGAGTTCCAGACCAACCTGGTCCCCTACCCTCGAATCCACTATCCTCTCATCAGCTACGCTCCCGTTATTTCCGCCAAGAAGAGCTCCCACGAGAGCTTCAAGGTCCACGACCTTACCTTCCAGTGTAAGTTTTGATGAGGTTTCAACCGTGTTCGATTCGCTGATCCTTTGCTAGGCTTCGAGCCCAACAACCAGATGGTTGTCTGCGACCCCCGAAAGGGCCAGTACATGGCTGTCGCTCTTCTGTACCGTGGTGATGTTGTTCCCCGTGACTGCAATGCTGCCGTCGCCGACCTCAAGGCCAAGGCCACCTTTAAGTTGGTTGACTGGTGTCCCACCGGTTTCAAGTTGGGTATCAACTACCAGAAGCCCGTTGCCGTCCCCGCCGAAGATGGCGGCGGTCTTGCCCCCGTCACCCGATCCGTTTCCATGCTTTCCAACACTACCGCTATTGCCGAGGCCTGGTCTCGACTTGACCACAAGTTCGACCTCATGCACAGCAAGCGTGCCTTCGTCCATTGGTACGTTGGTGAGGGTATGGAGGAAGGTGAGTTCACTGAGGCTCGCGAGGATCTCGCTGCCCTCGAGAAGGACTACGAGGAGGTTGCCGCCGACTCGTTCGAGGCCGAGGAGGATGCCGAGTACTAAGCTGCGGCACCACCTGCTGAGTCGACTTTTATGAATGGGCGCTCTCGACTTCTTCGATGATGTGCGGGATGGAATGCCCAAGGCGACCAGGAGTCATGCTGTACGAAGATAAGAGGTGTGAATGATGTTGATTAAGATTCCCTCTATTGTCGAGATTTTGGGTGGCATATGGATAAGATGTATGGGTGGCTGGCTGCCACCACACCGTAGTTTTTGGCTCAAGGCACGCGTTAACAAATGGTCTAATAGACAAGACTATCTCCTTGGTGCAAGTGGCATTCGTTTGAACAGCAAGCAAGTAAAATTGACAATGTATCCCTTTCTTTTTCAATCTTGGGTTCGCATCCTTTCTGTGGTAATGTTAGGTAGTTTATTCGGTGTGGGTACGTAGTTGTCCATAAAAACATGAAAGCGATCGACTGCGCTAGGCCATCGGTCAGGAGAATGCGGGGATGGGTGACGACACTGTAAATCACAGACCGAGAGGAACCAAAATAAATCCGTTCCATGGTGGTATAAATTAATTATTGTCTGGCGGGTATACGAGGACTAACTTATATATCAACCCCTCAAACGGGTTAATAGCCCGCCTCTTTTTTTTCTTTTGCACCCGATATGAAATTGCCGGGGGACCAGGCCACTGGAGAAAAAAAAATGCACACAACTTTTTCGTATCCCGCACCCGAAACCATGCCTGATAACGAAACCAAGAGAGAAAAAAAAAAAAAAAAAAAAGCCCAGGTCCATTTCACATCGTCCCGCGCATTTGACTCGTGGTGAGTCAGAGTCTCTATGCTAAACTTCTCAGTTCTTCTTCTTCCATTCAGCGGCTCTTCTCGCGCTACGATGTTGGGGCCTGCCGCCAGTCTTGCCCTTTGCCTTCTTACCGATTTTCAGGTCCTTGGGCCGGCCATCCTTGGCCGAAGCTCGGCGACCCTCGAAGACGACCTGCTCAGGGGTCTTGAGCACGGGAGCGGCATCTGCAGCACCGGGAGCCTCGCCCCTTGAGGGCTTCTTGCCACGGCGCTGCTGATAAGCTGCGGATCGGCCGAGAAGCCTTCCGGTTCGGCCGGCCATAGACTGCTGCTCAGGGGTAGCCTTGTGCTTGTATTTTGTGCTCTTGGATGCTGCATTGGCGGCGAGACTTTTGGCCTTGGATCGCTCGACAGCCAGAGCTGTCTTTCGAGGGTCCTTGGCTCTGGTGACGCGCAACTTGCGGGGAAGCATGGGTGGGAACTTCTTCTCGTTGAGGAGGAGAGCAGCCTCGACATCGTTGCCATCCTGTGGTGGTGTTAGCATTCGTAAGCAGACGGTGATAGTTTCGAACTTGTTGCACTTACATAAAACTGCACGTAGGCAAAACCTTTGCCCACACGAGTTTTGGGATCTCGAATTACGCGGACATTTTCTACTTTGCCGTGCTGACCAAAAGTGCGCCAGAGACCCTCTTCAATATCAGAAGGAGTCTTGTTACGCTTCTTCTGCGTAGTCTCGCCCTCCTCATTCTGAGCCAGGACCGTCTCATCATCGACAAACCCAAGGTTGCCCACGAAGACGCAACGCCGGTGATCTGTGGGGCTTGGGTGGGCAACGCTGTCGACTCTCAAATGTCTGTCAAGAACCACGGTGCCGTTGAGCTTGCTGGCAGCCGCTCGGGCGGCCGTGGGGGTAGAGTACACGACATATGCGTTGGCCGACTTGGTAGTGGCGCCCATCAGGGACTTTGTGATGAAAGCGGCACGTTTGGGAATTGCGCCGCCAGAGAAAGCGATTGAGCGAAAGCGAATGGACTCAATGGTCTGCGGTGGTGAAGCATCCTTTTCCAGAATGGACGACAGATGGGCCGTGAGTGTCTTCTTGGCTGCCTTGGACGAGATTGCCTCCGTTGAGACATTGGCGAGGAACACTGTTCGGGCAGCCTTTTCCAAGTCAGAGGTACCGGCGTCCTCAGCAAGTGTTTCATGGACCGGGATCTCATCATCATCATCATCATCTTCGCCCTCGGCAGATTTCGGCTTGTCATTCTTCTGACGCTTTCCAACTGGCTCGTCCTCGGCGGTGAGCTTGGTCAAATACTTTTCCTCGAGATCATCATGCTCGTCTTTCCTCTTTCGTTTGCGCTCGGGTTTAGCCTTTTCCCCTTCTGCTTTGGCAGCATCAATGACGGCATCGAGATCCTCGGGGACATCTGCCATTGACTCGTCGGCCGCTTCGCCGTCCTCAGAAACATCGGAGTCCTCTTCACTGTCCTCGCCCTCTTTGCCATCATCATTGTTTTCGTCGCCGTCTTCTTCGTAATCCAACTCCTCGCTAATCTCGGAGAGCACTTCGTCGTCGCCCTCCTCTTCATCGCTGTTGTCCTCGACTACTACTTTGGGTTTGGGTGCTTCCCGGGGTTTCTGCTCGAGCAGATCCGAGTATCTCGTCTTGGGAGGAGCCTGGACTGGGCCAGCCTGAGATTGATGAGCTGCGAGCGCTGGGAGAGAATCAGGGTCAGTTGACTTACACTTGACGAGAAGAGAGCGTTGAGGGTGGGGTCAATTGCCTTCGAGGAGGCGGCCAAGCCTTTTGCGCTGCTTCAGAGTCAGTGGAAGTTCATGTCTGTGCTAGACGTCTAGCCCGAGGCAGCATACCCTTTTGCCATTTTGTGTGATCGTCGAGCGAGAGATGTTGGGTTGTTTCCAGAAAACCGACCAGCAACGTCTCCAACTGCAACAAAAAAATGGCAGCCGGCAGAAAAAAAAGTGTAGCTGGGACCTTGACTGGGTGGCCCACTTTGGCGCAAGCCTTGCGACGCAGACAGGCGTTGCAATTGGGTGGTGCTTGCCCATGAGTGCTGCCGCGCCTCACCGCCCGTGCCCCCGTCATTGAGCCCGCTCTCGGGTTTTCCTTCTGGCGACTGACGCTGGCCCCAGCGCAAACCGGCACTGTCCACTGTCGTCCGCTCTCCCACCCCCCTCAAGCCCTCGAACCTGGCAGACACTCAACCCTTTGCCGTCCTGCACACGCATTAAACAGGTTGTGCGCCTTTGCGGCCTCTTGCCGAACCGACTGTTTATTTATTTGCGAGCTCTCTAGCACTCTTGCTGCCGCTCTCGCGACCGTGCCCTACCAGCTTCTCCAGCGCGGTCCTCTCCGACCGGCCCACCGACCAACGCACTGCTTTGCCTCAGCACCTCGTCCGCCAGGCGACCCTTCATTGAGCTTGCGGCCGAACCTCGACGTGTCTCCCGATAGCGATGGCAGCAACTGCGTCTGCTGCCACGCCCCTCTCCCCCCACGGAGCTGGGGGAGTCGACCATGAGGATAGCAACATCTCGAGTCCACTCAGCGAGGTTGACGATAAGGATGACAATGACGAGGACATCGAGCATATGCATCTCGATAACGATGATGACGCAGCCTCAAAGCCTAGCCTCGCGTCCAAGAAGGAGGCGACCGACTCCGACAGCGCTCTCTCCGACGCCCACTCTGACGTCCACTCTGACGCCAACGACACCGAGGCAGAGACTGAGCGTCTCTACGACACCCCGAGGCACCAGCGCCAGCGTGATGTCGTAGTCGATCAGTTCAATGAGGGCCAGATCTTCGAACATACTCCCAGCAAACTTCGAAGGACGGCTAATCTCAATCTGGACGCCGATCATGGCGACGACGAATCCCTCTCGGGCGACGACACATCGATTGTCACTCCCAGGCCGACTGACGACTCTCCATCGAAACCTATCGTAACCAAAGAAACAACCGCTGACGATGAGCCAAAAACTGATTCCCAGGAGCGCAAGCGCAAGCGCTCACCCGCTGCCGATCATTCAGAAACCGAACAGCCGCTTAGAAAACGAACTAGCTCTGGACCTGAGCACGAATCAAATGATGCTAAGCCAATCGAAGATACTGTCATGCAAGACGACGAGCCGACGCCGGCACATGACACTAGTGGTGCTCAGACGCCTGCTGAGGACACCGAGAGCTCCCCTCGTAAGAAGATCGTGGCGCACGACGACGATGTGGCTGAACGTACAACTCGATCAACCAAGAAAGGCACACGCAGTGGCTCGAAGCGCAAGGCACCAGTGGTAGCAGACCATGAGCATGAGACTGATGGAGCGAGCCATGATGGTGTCCGCGATGGCGGAACTGACGCCGAACACCATGGTGAAGAGGCCGAGGGCGATGCGGATGAGGAAGTAGACACAGCTACTGCACATGACGAAGAGCGTAAGAAAATCCCTGGCGAGTTTGGCGATTTGATTTTCATGCTTACCAGAAATAGTGGAGAGAAAGCACGCCGCGTATCGTGATTGGACTCACATCGAAGAAATGTTTGGAGTATTCCGAGACAGGTATGATATCTTGTCCGATTTTGTCGCTGTATCGCTGACACGCATGTCCTAGGTTATACAAAGACCGACTGCAAAGGTTGGAGGAAGAGGAGCAATCTCTCATGGCAGCTGTGCCAACTCATCCCGAATACCTAAACATGAAGCAGTGCCTCGACGATCGACTAGACCAAAAGCTGCGGGAGATTAACAAGGAACTCGAATATCGAGTCAGGGCTCATGAACGACGTTCAGTAGCCCAAAGGGCTCAAATCTGGGGCCAGTATTTTCAGGCAATCCGAGAGAAACGAGAAAGAACACTTGAGGCCTTGAATCAAGAGTGGTATGATGTTCAGACGACAAGACGGAGTGCACACAGCTTGCAAGATTGCGGATTACTGTTTCCAAAAGACCCCGCCCAGCGCATCAGAAACGCCATCGCGTACAATACCGAGGTGTCGACATTGGCCAGTATCGCAAAGTATGAAGGTTTCCCGGCTGGTCCTGAACTGAGGGGGGCTTCCCAACTGGAGCTTGATGATGACCTGGCTGCTATCGAGGTACGTTTGATATTGCGCTAGTTGTCATGCAGCACCAGCTAATTCCCATCAAGCATTCACGGCGTGCACGGCAAAAGCCGGCAGCCCAGTCTCGCGAAGAATATCACCCGGCATCCTTTGACCGACTTGGTCCAGCAGGGGAACAGTTCCTTCGCGAGACACCGTGGGCGAACCCAAATCACATGGCACACAAAGCACAGCCCAACGCAAGCCCAACGACGGATGCGCGAGTGGAAGGTTCCAATGGTCGAGGAGCGCACCAATCTGCAGTTCCTTCTCCTGTTGACGTGAAGCCGACTGCCGTGGCATCGAGCTCGAAGCAGCAGGCCTCTCCTGCTCTGTCGAATCGTTTATCCGAATCACCAGAACTGACGAGAAATGTCATCAGCCAAACTCATCACCAGGCGAAACGCGTCAGTGGCATTCCTAGTATGAGCCGTGGATCGAAGGCGGCAGCGGCTTAATGGGTGTAATTTTGGGTCATCGGCGAAACGGGCTTGATTCCATTGCCGATTTGACTAGGACATGAAAAAGGATTGTTTCTTTTGCACTCAAATTTTGTGATACCCAGGGGATATGGTCGACAACACTCTCGGCACATTTGTTTTCCTTTGTCTTGAATTCTGGACAGGGCTGGGAGTACTGGGCGTCCCTTTGATGGACAGTGTGGTTCTAATTTGTTGCAGGTTGGAGAAGGGTGGCATTGACTGTGGCAGCGGACAAGAGCTCGCATGCTTCAATGACTAGTGTACAAGGATCCTATGTACCCATACATATTTCGGGAAAGATATTGTAACTACATGTTATACAGAGGGGTTTTGGGAGAAACGGCGTTATGATCAGCAGGTAGCATGCATGGGATAGCCTGCGTTTGTCCTTTTGTCATCCGAATATTGACCCCATTTTCGTCGTGATCGTAATCGTGCAGCTTGAGCCTGACCCAGGATAGCACAATGGCTATTCTATATGCGACTTTACTTGGATGCAGAGGGTTTCCGGGGCAGATCGGGGACTTTGACATCGTCGAATTCGTCCTGACCAACGGAGTTGAGGGTGTAGAAATCTGGTATTTGTAAGCGATGGTTTGCGATTGAGAGCCTAGTCAGACGTACAGATGCCTCCTACGAGAGCAAACAGTCCCAGCCCAGTGACGGCGTTCTTGACGAGGTATGGTCGTCGGGCTCGAATGAGCGCGGGGCCTTGACGCAGGCGGCGATCGTAGTAGGTAGAGTGAGGGCTGCGTGATGATCAGGTCAGCCCACCGAATTGGCCTGGGGGTTGGGGAGGACAAACTTGGGCATTTTTGCAATTCGGGGGTCCAAGTACAAATTCTAGACACTACACAAACGGGCGCAAATTGAGGCACACGGGACCGTCAAATTGCAAGAAGAATGATGGTGCTATATCGAATGTTGCGACTTTGGAAGATCTTCGCATGCGGCTCAATGTCGGCTAAACGGGTGGTCGTGACGTACGGGCGCTAGGCCCCAGAGCTTGTTGCAGGGTCGTCTCAACTCGCGTCAAACCCGTCGCCAAAACCTGACGCCAACGACTACAAGACAAAAAGAACAACCTTTTGACCACGACAGCAGTATACATGCCGCGCACGTTTTCGATATCGCGAGCTCAAAATTCGATTGCGACCGTGAATTAAGACGACAAACAGTCCTGATTTTTGTTGATTTGGGGGAGCTTCGATGCGGAGCATGCCGACGTAGTCGAAAAGTCCATCTGGCAAGCTTAGCCCAGTCGCGCGACATCAGAGCTGCATCGCCAGCTTTGCCCACTACCGCCGCGCGCTCTTTCCCAACCCATGACTCTCGTTTCCCAATAGCTATTACGAACATATCTACCCCGCCAACCGTCTCTGGCCCTCCAGCCAGGCACGATCTATCCAGTATTTCAAGATGGCGACCCCCACGCTCTCGGTTTCGGAGCAAATTCGCCAGCTCAATGATGCACGCAAACTTGTTCTTGGAGATGTCAAGTACTATCCTAGTGTGGTAAAGGGGATCCTACCAATCATTGGACCGACCGCGCCGATCGAGCTCCGACGATGGGGAGCCGAATTCCTCGCTGAAGCTTTTGCGACACCGGCCTTGCCAAATGGCGAGAAGGAGACGATGCAGCCGTATGTGCTCACGACGCTCGAGTCGATGATTGCGAATGATCGGGAGGACCCTCAAGTGTTGCGAAGTGTCATACAGACCGCTGCCAGCATCTATCCATTGGCAATGAGGTGGATGTAAGTGCTGCTTCAATCCAGACAAAGAAAGCCATACATACTGACTGATGCCTGCCGTTTAGCATTAACAACGGCTACGATACTATTACATGGGAGCGAATGGTAGCGATTAAACAGAAGATTTTGCGAATCTGGGACAATGCAGTTCCAACAGTGAGAATATGCTGCATCAAGTTTGCGCAGCGGGTAGTTCTGGCCCAGAGCGTGGCTTCTGATGCTGGGTTGAGGGTAAGGAGAGATCTGTCCCTCAGAAACAATGATAAACACTAACTCGCGAATGCCAGTACGGCGGCACTCTTGATGTGTCTCTGGACAAAGTTCCACCAAACCACCAGTCCCTGGACCCTAGAACGCTCGAGGCAGAAGCTACTGGCTTGTTAGATCGAATGCTAAGCGTCCTGCAAGAGAGCACGTAAGAAGACCCAGATGCGGGCTGTCCGTTAGTCCTGTATCGCTGACAGATGGAAATATAGTGACGCGTTGATTGTTGATTCTACTCTCAACTGCCTTTCTATCCTTATCCGGACTCGCCCAACAACCTCGAACCGCATCCTCAACGCCCTTCTTAATTTCAATCCTCTCAAACTCGCCAACTCCCCACTAACCCCCAAGGCACGAGTGATGATCAAGTCGATGGAGAAGACAAGCCGTTTGCTACTTATTCATCTGACGAAAAGGGATCCTCATAATCCCATGGTTCCTAGGATTCAGCAGCATGTCGAACGTACAATGCGAACGATGGCCGAATTCTTTGACGGGTCAAGGAAGCGCCAGATGGAGGCGCAGAATCCTGACGGATACGATCCTAAGCGGCAGCGACTTACTCCAGCGCAAATCCAAATACCACCGCTGGGCCCTGGTACGCATAGCCTTGCTGACGTCTTCACTTTGATTGGCAATGACGCATTGAGGCACTTCGACATTTCACAAGTTCCTCATCCTCTGGTGGCTAAGATTGCTGTCACGACTCTGTCTAGACTGGATCCACAGGTGTTGGCCAAGGCTGTGGACGGTATTCGTGGCCGCTTGGATACTCTCTCCAGCGCTCCAGCACCAGAGCTTAACCCCAACACAGCTCCTCTGGGCGTAGACGAAGATGACGATGACTACGAACCTGACTTCTACCAAGCTGAGGATACAGAACAGATCCTCAACAAGTTGGATAGCTCCCCCAAGGAAGAGGAGCTTTCTGGTCTAGAGGATGGCCTGGCATTGAAATCATTCCACTTGGCCCAGCCTCCAGTCCTGACGCCGGAAACAGCACTCTCTGCAGGTAACGGAACTGTGACACGGGTAATTGAGATGATGAAATCACTCGAGGACCCGACAGGGAAGAAGAACAAAGCAGGTTTCAGCAGACTGGCCGCCAGCTCTGGCACCAGAGATTCATGGATGACAATATTGACACGGCTGGCAACGCGGTCTTCAGCTGGTCTAGAAGACATATCTGTCAAGGACGAGGATGGTCCATCTTCGTCGCAGTCTTTGAGCAGCAACATCCGTGACGTGCTTTACAACTATGTGATGGAAGATTTCCGAAAACACATCGACGTAGCTGTGTCGTGGCTCTGTGAGGAGTGGTACAACGATAAGCTGCAACAAAAAGCTGGTGGCGACCGGCCGCTCCACTACGAGAAATGTTGCTTACGACTTATTGATGGATTCCTACCATATGTGCACCCGCAAGATAAGGTGCTGACCCGGTTTCTGAGTGAGATCCCGGACCTCAACAAGACAATACTATCGCGAGTAAAGCACATGTGCCGTGACCCCAGCGTTGTTCAGCTGGCCTTGACAAGCTTGCTATATCTGGCCATGATGCGACCACCTGTCAAAGATATTGCGCTGGATACTGTACAGGACATCTGGACTGATTGTAAGTGTGATTGGTGCTTTTTTTTTTTGGACGCGAAACCATACTGATACATATTCTAGTCGAGGATGCAAGGCCAATGGCGGGCAAGTATCTAGCAAAGTACCGCCCGGGCTTTCTCGAGGCCGCCCGCGGTTCTGATGGCGATACCCCCGGCCCAACTTCCGCGCCAGCTATCGCAACTTGAGACGGGTGGCGATCAAAGCTGCCGAACGTCTGAAACGAGGCACAATGTGGCAGCAATGAATGGCTGCCCCCCAATGTAACTTGTTCGCGTGTGCATTAAAAAAAAATGTAAGCCTAGTGGGTGATTCGATTGCGTCATGAGATGTAGTTGGTTGCTAGAGTCAACCGTTGCTTTTCCCGGGTCCAGCTAGCACGGTTGGGGGAGATGATGGCTGGAAAGGAAAGACGGGCGAGAAACTACGAGTTTGGCATCGGAAGGCGTTTATTGGCTTGAGAGGAAAACCATGTAGATATACGGACGGGAGCTTCAGATTATGGATTTGCGCGAGAGGAGACACTGAGGCGCCAGGACGCACGCACCTGACAAGGACGGGCTTAAAGAGAACGCAAGCTACGGGCTTATTGAGCCAGGACGCGAGAGGGTCAATGAGGGCAGAAATGGGGTGAATGTTGTTGGCACGCTCGTTGAGACGGAGCAATGCCAGCCCGTTTCACCAACTGCGGGTGGATTTTACTTGTATGACGGCGTACTTTGCCAGATGAGATGAACCATGAAAAAGATTATCAGGGCCCTGGCGTGCGGACCAGAATGCGCGAATGGCAGAGCACCTCGGCGAATTAATTGATTAGTTTTTAAATTGGGATGATGTTAATCCGTGACAAGTCAATCTGGGTTTGTCAGAAAACCTTGCTTCTTTGAACATGCAGCCAGCCAAAGACGTTTGGCCACGGCCGCTTTGCGAACATGACAGACGGCATGTGGCGGCGGCGGCGGCGACGTCGTCCTGAGTGTCGGGAGAAGATGGTTCGTCTGCATCGATCGCGGCTGATGCAGGGTCATGCAAGTGGCAGCGGCGTGCAATGCGACGTGCACACAAGGCGAGCGGCAGGCGCGTCCGAAATGCAAGGGGCGACGGCGTCACATCAGGGCCAAGGCAAGCAGGTAGAGCAGTGCCCGAGCGCACAAGACACAGCTGCATCAGGACCGACGCCAGGGCGGTTGAGGCGCGCGGCCGGTGTTGTGGTTCTGGGAGAAGGCGGTTGCCGGGCCAGTGCAGACGCATGGGACAGTGGGTGCAGCTGGGAGGGGTCGGCAGTCTCAGTCCCTGTGGCGTGGGCGGGCGAGCAGCGTTGAGTGCTGGCATGCAATGCACATGCTATCGGCTCGTGTGTGTGTGTGTGTGCCTGGCCTGGCAATCTACCGCCGCTAGAATTACGAGGTACCGAGCGAGAAGGCAGTCATGTGTGGCTTTCCCATGCTAGCAGCCCAGGAGACGCAGGGCCTGGGAGCCCACCCAAGGCGGCGGAGTCCCGGGGAAGCCCATCCTCGCAGCATGCGAGCCTGCTAGAGGCGCCAGGGCGGCTGAGTGGCTGACGTCCCCCTAGCGGGCATTCGGGGGGTCGCAGTGCACATCAACCCGGCTGAGAGGACTGCTGGAGCTTGCAGCTCGGTGCTTAAGCTGGGGCGCGCGGGAGGGGGGTCTCGGGACCCTGGCTTGGTAAACAGGCGGGTGGGCCTGAAAACCGACCTGGGCGTCCGGCCGTGACCTCACTCCTTCCCCGGCCCATGTGGACGGCATAATAACATTGCACTCAGGTCGGGTGCATTTTTCTTTTCTTTTCCTGCATCCTGATTCTGTCTCCCGTCTCCCGGATCCTGCGGGCACGTCCTGTCGCTGAGAACCCACCGTCTTGTGTGCCGCTACTACGTGTCTCGCGTGTGCATGTGGATGCATGCTAATGCCGCCGTTGCTGCTGTCTTGTGTGGCCACTTTCGCTGCTCTCAAAACGACACCCCCGATCATCCTGTAACCCATTGGCCACCAGCATTGTTGCCGTTCTCAGACACAAAGCGAGACGAGCCAAACCTCCTCTTTTCCTCCTTCGCGTCCTTCTCTCTCCTCTCACCTCACCACGCTCTGCTCCAACACAGCCTGAAAGCTAAATACGTACTTGGGACTGGTATCCGTGTTGAAAGCGATCTCCCTCCTAGCTTATACTCCAGCTAGGACTACCCGGTGACGAAGCTAAAGCGGAGCCCCCCCAACCCACGTCAATTAACGCGCTACACCCCAAGCCCACCCGATTCATCCATTCATCCAACCTTCCAGGCCAACCGCTTTCTCCCTTGAAAACAGAGACTCCGTGGGTGCTTTTGCTTGTTTACTTTCTTTCCGGATTGCTTCTTTGTTTCCCCGCACCCCGTTTCCAACAAGTCATCAACACCAACCTGTACTGCGCGATGCCCCGGAGCCGCTTTCACAAGAAAGACTTTTCCATCCACAACGACACTGTCAACGGTACGCATTCACACTAACCTGCTACTGCCACCACCAGCCAGCACATCATACTTCACGCTATCTGCCCCGAACCCACTACATTACACATTGCCTGCGGTGCTCTGCACTCTGCATCCTGCACGCCATTGCATTTCATCCACTCTACACTCCGGCCTGTACAATTCTCGTCGCCGCCCCCCCAATCCTTTGAAACAGCTCCCCACAATTCACCACGGGGCGACCGCTCCAGCATCCTCCGCCTGCTGTGCTCGCTCGCCTATGTTTTCCTCCTCACGTCAGCCTCGCATCAGGCCCCGTTTTCCACATGCACCGTTTTGCTGTTCACCCCGAATCTCTGCTAACCCTGAGCCTTGCCAGCAGCCGCAGCCACACATAACCTCGAGCTACATGGTACCGTGGAAAAGACCTTGTCTCCCGCCTCGAACGGCATAATCAACAGCATGAAGGGCCGCGTATCGGCAACCTACAAGTCCAGCATAGCAAGGTCCAGCACCATCCGCAGCGTCCCCAGTTTTGAGGACTCGGCGTCGAGCCCCGACAGCAAGCACAGCGCCTTCTCCAGCAGTCCCAATAGCAACATTAGTGCCATGTCCGTGACCGATGGTAGCCAGCACAACAGAACACCTCCGACCGTGAGATTAAAACCAGAGCCGCCCGCCGCCGAGACTCCCACCCGATGGAACCCAACCCCCGCAAGAGTAGTAGAGCCTAGCCCGGAACCCGACGCCATGCTCTCAGACGGCGGTGAAGGCGGGGATGGACAATGGGACTCGACAATTGGCAAGGCCGGACTAGGAAAAACTGGGCGCGTAATCAACAAGCTCGTTAGCGACAATGACTCCCTCAAGCGAGACCTCAAGATCGAGCGGTTGCGCGCAGAGGAGTCGAAACAGGCGGCAAAGCTCCTCGAGGATAAGATGGACCGTATGGTCAGCGACTACGAGAGCCGACTTTTGGAGGCCAACGTCACCAAGACGTTGCTAGCCAGAAAAGAGCGTCAGGTGGAGACATTGACGGCCAATGTTGATAGCGAGAAGAAGAAGGCTCTCGATGCCCAAGACCGCGAAAGAAGCTGGAGGGATGAGATGGAAAAGATGCGGTCTGACACCAAGGTCCAAGTTGATGAGGCGACAAATTATGCCCAGCTGATGGAAGGCCGATACACTGCCATCTCCTCCCACTGGGAGGACCAAGGACAAGAAGTCAAGCGAGCAGCAAACAAGCTCAAGTCCCAGATTGATGAGTTGGTTGAAGAGCGCCGAAAGGATGACGACAAGATTCAAACTTTGAGGGAGCTGTGCGACCAGCAGGATGGCAACATTAAACAACTAAGGCAAGAGAAGGAAGATATTGCACGCATGTTTGAAGAATACAAAAAGGCCCAAGAGGAGAGCCTTAGAAATATCAAGAGCGACGCCCACAGGAGGGAGACTGAGCAAGAACGCTTGCTGGAGGAAGCACGAGAGGCCTTAGCCAAGCTGAAGTGGGCTTTGAATGTGAAGCAGAATGTCAAGGGTGCACAATAAAGCTTCTTGGCGGGTGTTGCACAGTCCTTTCACACCCACTTTCGACTCACACTGCTACACCCGGGCTCTTTCATTCTTACTGGCTTCGCTCTAGCATTCGATTTTCCACCCTCTCACCAAAGTCTAGACCG
The DNA here is from genome assembly GCA_003031705.1 of Calonectria naviculata. NCBI lineage: Eukaryota > Fungi > Ascomycota > Sordariomycetes > Hypocreales > Nectriaceae > Calonectria > Calonectria naviculata. The sequence goes on from NAGG01000516.1 coordinate 29,074, forward strand.
GGATGCCGCACCCGGCCAGAATCATTCACCGCTTACGACTGCTCCCAGAACACCTTTGATACCATTACTTTTGCACTCATTGAATTTATACAACTTCGTCAGTTAGATGGGCTGGCTATTTTCCCGGATTGGATACGACGATTTCCTATTAAGTTTTGTTCTCTTGTCTCCGACCACATGGTCCTGAGGATGGCAGATATATTGGGGGCGCTACCGGCGTTGTGTGTCCGTTTGTTTTCTTGGCACCGAGAAAGGCTTTTTTTGCCGACACTGCTCAGGGGGGCAGTGGGCAATGGTACCCGGAGGGAAATCATGTCGACGGAAAGGACCATGGCAAGGCAAATACAACAATTAGAGATTGATGTGATGACAAAAACATGTACAGATTTTTCGAGATTCTTTTCTTTTCTTTTCTTCCTTGACGATTGTTGGGAGAAGATGGGATACCCCCAGCTATTTATGAATATAATGTTTGTGTGTTTTTAATTAATCTTTTGGCTCGATATTGATTTGCCACCCACTCTTTGAACTCGTGGCATGTCCATCTCTTTGTGCTTCCTGAGAATTCCTGATCCAAGCAGTCCCCGAAGTGAATCACATTCAAAGCCTGGGAACCTAAGCTTAGCTAGCCTACTATAAGTGCTTTAGGCATACTAGCTAACATGTACAGTATCGAGGACATTGCAGTCAACGGCAATCATCCCTTCAGGGACCTGCGGATGCCTTCAAGTACATACTACCTATATACCAAGGTAAAGGGGGGTAGGTGCTCAGCCACCTATCTGATATTTGATTCGTACCGTATCAGGCACCAGGGTGGATGTTTGCTTCCGGCCCTGACCGCTGGCGAAGTGCATGCTGCCGCTGCTTGCCAGCTGCAGGCACCCCTTCTCGCCTTTCCGTCCACCAGTAACTCTCCTGGCAAACACTGGCAGCCACCTCGCTAAAGAGGTGTGTCAGGCCGAGGAAAAAAAATGTGACCCAACAATGGGTTTCTTGTCCTCCTTTCCCAAAACCTTGGGCCGCCACCCTCTTCCTCTCATCCCCAAACCTTCAACCTCTTCTCGTTCCTACCTTGCTGACCATCTGCGCCGTATCTCGCAGACAGAGGCCGGCAAGATGGCTGAATTTGTCGAGTTTTATTTTGCCAACAACCCTCCTCTCTTGCCAGACGGCGTTGCATCAGTTATTGCTCACACACGAGAGAAGTTTTATCCAGCAAGTTCCCATCATAACCCACCTCTTCCCCCTCGTCCCTTCGCCCCCTCTCCCC
>NAGG01000517.1:0-32078 GCA_003031705.1 Calonectria naviculata
GGGTGGTTGTGGTATAAATAGGGCTGGGCTGGGCTGGGCTGGGCTTCGAAATGGCTGCGATGTGATAAGTTTGGGGGGGAACAATGGATATATATCCATGCACACGCACATGTGTATATATATGCATACCAGGCGTTTGGGAGTTGCTATAGACTTTTTGCTGTTAGATACCCGCCGCTGGCCGGCATTAATGATGACATGAAACATTATGAGTTAAAAAAGTCATATGCTTGTGCCAAACTCTGTGGTTAGTTGTGGTCCCTCTTCATCTTCAATGGCATGGCAACTTAAAGAAACACTCAAGTCAAAATAGAAGAGAGCAAAAAAACTTTTAAGAGGAGCAAATGTGCTGTAATATTTTTTTGGTCCGAAACCCGAAACACCATTGATTTCATGCTAGTGTATTGAGGAAAGATCATAAAGGCCAAGCCTTCATTCTTCCTCGCCGAGTCCAGAAATCCGTCGACAGGTCCCTCATGTCGATGAATTGGACGCACCCGCATAGCCGTGGCGGCACCTGCACAAGGCAAAAAAACACCACAGCTCCCCCACCAATCCGAGGATATACATGAGCGTAACCGTTTATTTCTCCTTCTTCGCCTTGGCACCCTTGACCTTTGCGGTTCCCCGCAGGGTCTTTTGACGGTTCTTGCGCTGCTTGCCTGTGGACGGGAAGAAAACACGTTAGCCTGTTGTACGCCCACGAAACTGCATGTGGCCCATGTCCCAGGGAAGGAAGACACGGCCGACTCATCATCATCATCGGGATACGCACGCTGCTGTCTGCTGGCACGCTCGGCCTTGGTGGCGAGACCGACACGGACCAATCGGTACTGGGGCTCGAACTTCTTCATAGCCTCGGGGGAGTCGTAGACGAGGGCGAAGCCGGTGGTCTTGCCGCCACCGAACTGGGTTCGCAGACCGAAGACGGAGATCTGATCCTTCTGGGCCTTGTAGAGGGCACCAAGCTTCTCACGGAGCTCATCCTTGGAGATGTTGGCGCGGTTGGGGTGGAGGATGTCCCTGTGACGCAAGACGCGTTAATCAGCCCAAGTTCTTGATACACAAAAATTGATGCCTCAAATCCCCCCCTTTGGCCATCGGTCAAATCCACTCCGGGTCATTCTCTCTCTCATTCTCGCTCAATTTCCCCGGTGCAAGCGGCAGACATGTCGAAATCTCTTTGTCGTCAGGCAATTGCGCGCAGTGTGTTCGTCGTTGTCGTCGCTTGCGGGGGGAAAAGAGAGTGAGAGAGCAGAGGACACGGCTGGAAAGACCGGGGCGTGGGGTTCATCGAGAAAGGGCTGCACTCACACGACCATCTGCTTGCGTCCCAGCAGAGGGTTGCGGATGAACTTGCGAGTTCGGAGGGTGACGGGAGAGTCGTTGTCCGCCATGGTTACGGTGGATGTGATGGTCTCTGGGTGTGTTGACGGGGGAGAGACGGCGGGTTGGGTGGGTGAGGTCGTGGATGAAGTTGTCGCGAGCGGCGAAACTAGGCAAAGGAGCGAAAATTCCGACTGCCGTGTCGCTTAATTGGGTCCAACCCTAACACAGCGGTTGTGGGCGCTGCCTGGCCCAATTATGAGGCCCCGACAGGCCACAATTGCATTTTTTCTCGACCTTGTCACGTGAGTGTGAACCCTGGCCCCGCCCAAGCGTTCTGTCGGTAAAGACTCGGCTGAATGCCCTGGGCTGCCAGAAAAATTGTTAGTAAGTGCGACGCCTTCGCTGGTTCGGCGATGCACGACATGAGAGGACCCCAGTCTTTGTGGAGATGGTTGGGTTTAGGCCCGTTCACCCAACGGACGGGGGGACTTGATTAGCAATTGTGAAGCCATCATCATACTGTAGATGGTCGACTTGAAAGAGATGACATAAAAAACGGTTTATAAAAAAACCCATCCACTTTGAGCTTCAGTAAACACTGCTAAACTTTGCTGAACACTGTCTTGTATTAACTCACCACTGATAAAAATGGCCTCACCTTTGTGGTCAACTAAAGTCAACCGCTTCTGCAGCCAATATTTGCAGCTGGAGCCGGACCTGGATTTCCCCGAGTCGTCTCTCCTCAAGACGCAACAAGTCCAAGATGCCCTCTACCAGAAACTATTTGAGGAGGGTGCCGTTCGATACGGGCCTCCGCAGCGCTACCAGTTACGCGTACTCAAAGAGCTCATGAAACGGGTCGAGGCCAGTATCGATGACTGGGAAGAGTATGTGAGTTTATTTTGTTCTCATTGACACGGCAAGCGTCTCATGCTGTGTCATAATTGTTGCCGTCATTTCTAACATCATTAGGGTGTTTCTGATGAATTGATGTCTACTCTATCCGTGCTCCTCGCAACACCACTGCCGGCCGAGGCCACGTCTGTCCAGCAGAAATGCTACGTTACCTACCGCCTGGCAGCCTTGGCAGCTGGGGAAACTTTATCTCAACCGCAGGATGTCGGAGTGCCCCAGATAACTCTTCTTGAGAACCGCTCCCTAATCTCGGCCGCTGGCACCACCGGGCTCCGAACTTGGGAAGCCGCGCTGCACCTCGGGGTGTATCTCTGTCAAAACAGCACCATTGTCAAGGATAAGCGCATCCTGGAGTTGGGCGCCGGCACGGGGTATCTGTCCATCCTCTGTGGCAAGCTGGGATCTACTCATGTCATCGCCTCGGATGGTTCCGACGACGTCATCAACAACCTCCCTGAGAACCTGTTCCTCAATGACCTCCAAGACTCAGCCATGGTGATGCCGATGGAAGTCAAATGGGGTCATGCACTCGTCGGGACTGAGGAGGACAAATGGAATGGTGGCCGTCCCGTAGATGTCGTCCTGGGCGCTGACATCACATATGACCAAAGCGTGATACCGGCCTTGGTCGGTACTATATTGGATGTCTTTGAGTTGTACCCCTCGGTCGAGGTCTACATATCTGCGACACAGCGCAACGAGAAGACTTTTCAGGTTTTTCTGGACAGGTGTCAGGGCAATGGGCTCGTCGTGGAGGATCTGGGCTTTGAGGTTCCCAAACGTGAGACTCAAGAAGGACCATTCTACAACGACAAGGTAGCGATCCGCATCTGCAAGGTATCGAGATCTTGACCAGAGGACGAGACTTTCGGATAAGCTTACCCAGCGGCGGCGGGAACTTAATAGTCAATGTTCTAGCAACAGTTGCAGACGGCCCGGGCAATGGCTTGGTTCAACATTCCGGTCCCTCAGCTCAGGTCCTACAGCCGCAACAGACCCGGTTCATTGCGAAAATCATAATTGCAAGGGTACGTACGGTACGGCATCATGGAGATCGGCACCAATGAACCGTCCCGAAAGCCACGCGGGAAGCCAAGCTCCAGGGTAGCTTGAGCGTCATGCCATTCCCCGGGCCGTCATATCATGGCTACCAAATCCTGAGCGTGATGTCAGCAGCTTGTCGTGAATGAGAACTGATATACCGTGGAAAGTCCCGGTGGGTTCAAACAGGTGACATGGGCTTGCGTGTCGATACAATACGGCGGGGTTGTCTCATGTCACACCATGGTGATGTCGACTACGAGGTTCGCTTCTGGGTCCCCGAGCATGGGTTGGCGATTGGTTCATATGACACGGCCCACGTCGGTTGGAAACCCTCAAGTTATGGAGTAGTAATTCTATGTGAAATTGCACCCCTGCCTGCGTTTCTGCGCTTCCAAGACGTCAATTGTTTCATCAAGCTTGCGAATCCGCGTGGGCATACCACGCGAACCGGAGACAGGGCTCCGCAAAGACATCATGATAGAAACACTTGTCCCATCCGTCTGGAGGGGCGGCTCAACTTGCGGCCGATAGAGACCAGACCTCAAATTTCGATCTGCCCCGATGATTGGCCTGCGCCACCGATGGCTGCTGGTGGACGGATCCTCCAACCGGCCAAAAAATGTGGTGGGGCGGGACCAGAGCACATGGACATGAAGTCATGGAACCGAAAACCGGGCTGGGGAGCACGGCCAATGGCGACGGGGGGGAGGGCAGAGATGAGGTCCTGAATCGAAGATCCATGATACAAGCGATGTGACACTGGGATAAACTGATGGAGTGACGGGAATGTACGCTGGATCCTCCTGCCAGGGACGGCGTTGGTGTTTGGATCGACGGCGGCGAAACCGGAGCTGATATCCGCCAAGGGAAAACAAGCGTGAGAGTGTGTTTGATATCAATGACGACTGCGTTGGTGGGAGGACGCGGATATGGCCATGGGTGAGGCTGCTATGGTCCCTCAGCGTTACAGATAGAAACCCTGGGCATTGAGTGTTTTCGCTTCTAGAAGGGCGATCATCAAGCCTCGACGTCCTACCAACCGACACGTGCAAGAGACAACAACAGGCCCCGTTGCCCAAGCTTGGGTCGCCAGGTCGCCAGTGTCGACACCCGGTTACACGTGTCCTGGCAATTATAAATTAACTTGGGGGGCATCTGGGATATTCCGTCGAGGGGGGGAAGTAAGAGGAGGACTAGAGCCCCAGCCTGGCCGCGGATCCAAGTTAATTTTCCCGGCCGACTGGACAAGGCCTGTCATTTTTTTTACTCTCTCATGCTCTTAGTTTCCCACCGCCTGGTGACTTGGAAATTTCATGGGGAAGGGATCTTCCAGACGGAGGATCCCTGGCGCGCCGTGGGCCCGGGATGTTACATGTTGATTAGGGGGGAGGGCCAACCGAAGGGAGAACTGGAGCTTGGCTCCGGGACTGGGACGTGATGGTGGCGGTAGATAATATATCCATCCTCGCCGACGTTTCGAAAAGCATCCTTGGTGCGTTGGAAACAGAGGTGTCATCTTGTTTTTTTGATGATGGCGTCTGGGCACGATATGCATGGCAAGCTTTCTCTTGTCAAGCCCGGGGTGGTGGGGGAGGCCGGTAATTGGATACATGGGATGAAAGGGAAGTCGCGATGAACGAACGGCACTCCCGGATATTTGAGCTCTTTTTTTTCAAGATGTTACAAAAAAATCTGCCTCGCAAGAATAGAAGGCTCGCAGGGGATCGCAGGTGCAATCCCCGAGGCCCGCTTATTCTGCCGGGCGATTTGTGAGCCTAATCATCGCATCGAGTATATTCTCTTATTTTAAATTTTGGTAAATCTCTTTCATTTTTTTCCCATACCAGACAGAGGCACAGCCCGCGCGTGCGTCCCACTCCATCGTCGGGAGACGGGATGGATGCCAGATTATGGAACCGGGGAAACTTTGTGCAGGGGGAGCGCGCATGGGAGAGGGAAGAAAAAAAAACAAAAAAGCATGGTAAAAGCTCTTCGTCCGCCCCCAGTAGAGTCGGACCGGGATCACGATGACGGAACGACTGGGTGTGCGCGGGTGTGCGTGTGTGTTTTGTACAGAGTATAACCCTCCAATTGCGTTGCGTCCCATGAGAAAAAAGAGACATTTGTACATGCGACGGTTAGAGTCTTGGAAAAAAAAGCAAAAAAACATGACCAAGAGCCTCTCGTCCAAGGCACTAGAGTCGTCATCTAGCAAGCCACCTTCGTGATTGTAGACAGACCATCACCCCACGCCTGGTCTCGTGGGTTGTTATCAGCAGTTTTCGTGTGCACTGCGACGTCGACAGCACCAAAGGGCGTCCCGGTCATGCATAATGCCCTCGCTACCCGTTCCCTGCAGCTTAGCTTAGCTCGAGGCTTGTTGTCTGGAGAGGAGCAGTTGAGTAGCGAGCCAAGCTTTTTTTACGCCATGTCGATCCCACCTTGTTCTTGTTGCTCTGGTGTGTCGGTGTTGAATTCCTGATGACCTTGTGCGGATCTGGTGGGGACCCGGCGCCGCTCTCTCAAGCCTGCGTGCCCGGCCGGGGGGTCTGTCGTCGTCGTTTTTTTTCTCTCTCTCAACCGGGCAGGATGCGGCTTTACTGAAGGGGGGGCGCACTTTGACGTGCTGCTACACTGCTATCGGACTGGCCCTCTCCGATACGGGCTAGAAGGCCTCACGGCTCATGGGACTCTCTCACCGGCTGCACGTCTCTCTACGTTGGTTCCGCACGTGGTGAACTGTCCCTGTCAGGCTGCCAACTGTTCTGACGGCTCTGCTCTGGCCGGCTGTGGGCTTGCGGCCCTGCTGCAGGGAGTGCGTTGGGCTCCTGCTTGCGTGCCCCATCCACGGCTCCCCCATGATCCATCCGTCCCCATACAATCGTGCATCGTCCCCATTCCATCGCCGGCGTTTGCTGCGCTGCGCTGCGTGCTTGCTTGCATCGTTGCGGCCCTCCTCCAATCGCCACCGCACGCCCTCGCCGCCAGAGATAGCCCGCGCCACAGGGTTGGTTGCGCCAATGCCTACCTACGCCCGCCGCGAGGAGGGGGGGAGGAAGAAACGAAACGAGGACGGGCTGCTGGCGATCTGGATGCTCACCTGTTCGTTCGACCGTCCGGCTCGAAACAAGTCAGGGCGGTACTCGCTATCGCCCACCGCCGACACGACTGACGGCCGCCTCCGCCGCTGCTACACACACACACGCCCCCTTCCCTCACCTCCATCACGAACTTGACCGCCACAGCTCCACGGGCCCCCTCAGGGACGACGCGCACTTGGCCCGATCGGAATTCCAGGGCACCGCAAGGAGCGTGCGTGTTGGTGGGAGGAAAATAGATGGGTGATGTGATGGGAGCGGGAGTTACGGGGCCCAATCCCAAGATTAGAAGCTGGAGAATCGATAGCGTTAAACGGTCCACCGGGGTCGGGCTCGTATCGCCCGTCGTTTCCAGGGTGAAGGCGAACATATCGTGCAATTCGACACGAGGGCCAACCAGAACTGCCCAGCAGCCAGAGAGTGTCGCTGTCATCAACCTGCTCGAGTGTGTCTCATCTCATCTCTCATTTCCATGGGCAAAGCGTCCTCATTCAACCCACCTATTGCGTGCGGTGGGAGCGACACGGCGCTATAATTGCGATTCCCCCCCCCCTCTGGGGCGCTCTGGGGCGCACTGGCCACTGCACATCCGCACCCAGTAGCATGCCCGAGACGGCAAGTCAACGAGGGGTCGTCGACAGGCCGGTAGGGTACCTGGGGCCACCGTCGCCGAGCGCTGTTGGGGACAGGTATCGCGCTAAGCCAGAGGGAAAAAAGGTGGTGGTATCGCGCACCCGGCTCCACTGAAAAGCTTGTGCCACAGCAATCGGAGTGTTCCATCGCTTCGTCTCCCTGGGTTGAAATCTGTTACACGCCGCAGAGGCGAACATGGACACGCCCCCCCGAAAGGGCCCAGAAGCTCTCCCCTCCCCTCTCTCTTCATTCTTCGCCTCGAGAAGGGCGATGAGGAAAGGGATGGAAGGGCAGAGAAACGCAAGCGTCCAGCGCAGGCGAGAGAGGACACAATGCCTCCCTGGAATTGACTTTTAGGGCCTCCAGCAGCGTCCCCAATTAGCAGCATTACGAAACAAGGCCAGGCGGTGCCGGTGCTAGCGGGACACCTGCCAGAAGGTCCCCCCACCCCCCCAGCCCGCCGTGGACATGCTAGGCCGTGGCCCTCCCTATCGTGTGCCCGTGCTGACTCGCTGTTGGACCTTCATTTCCCTGACCTGGTCTGGCACCTGGCACCTTGCACGCCTGGGACCCATGGGACTTGAGATACTGTAGTCGGTCGCCTGTATCCGTATCGTCCTTGTCTCTTGTGTACATTATGTATATTGCTGACCCCTCCCCTCCCTCCTTTGATTCCGGCCGGTCGAGTTATTATAACCAACCAGCCAGGTTCCTTCACACCACCACCACTTCAACTCAACCCAGCCTCGCCGCACACACTTTGTTCCCTTTCTTCTTTACACACCTTGGGTTCGGGCCTCAATCTTATAAACCGCCTCCCACTTTTTTTTATTCTCTTGAGTCTTCTCTTCAATCTTCTTTCTGGTAACGCGGATTTAAACTATTACGCCTTCGCCTCTCACATTCCTCTACAAGCCACCACACGTTGCGCGTCCAAGCTTCCGCATTGGGTCCCAGTGATACGCAATTCGCCTTTAAACCCGCTGGTACCGCGCGCTCCACACCCGCCATCGCAACTACTACTTCGGCCACACAGAAACAACATTGACACAGCACCTTGATCGCTACTGTGTTTTTACGTATTTATTTTAAACCCGCTCAAATACCTACCTCTTCTCTCACCGGCACCGCTTCACTTTACACATTTCAATCGATTCGATGGTCTCGTCATTAGACGTTAGACCCCACTTCTTCGCCGGGCATAGCCGCTCTACATCAACATCGTCAACAACAAGCAACGATATCTCCCTGAGTACTTCTTTTACTTCCACAACAAACTCTTCAGCAGCCTCCAAGATGACCACCGCATCGCATACGTATAGTTTTGCTCTGCAAAAGTACATGCTCCTCCAGGAACAGCACCAGGAGCTCTGCCACCACCTCGACCAGATCCGACCTCAGCCAAACTCCCGCTCCCTTCACACCACTCCCTCTTCGTCGCCTACTCGATCGTCGTCGTCGTCCATCTCGGTCCCCTCGTCGCCCAAGCGCCACTCCCGAAGCGGCGAGCGCCGCCATCGTTCCCATGCCCGCTGCAGCGGCTGGGACGACGCCCACCGGGGCAACGAGTTGACCACCATCATCGACGAGGAGACGCTTTGCGAGATCTCTGCCGAGGAACAGCGCCTGTCCGACGTCAACGAGAGCATCAAGCGAGCATTGACCGAGCTGCTCAACTGCAGTGCCGTCCGCAGCGATCGCTCCTTGCGCATGTGGGTGCAAGCCCGTCTCATGGAGACGGAGAAGGAGCTCCGGTCAGGACGTCGGCGCCGAAGCTCCAACGATTGAGCTTCTTATAAAAACATAAAAACAAAAACCAATCGGCATGGCGCAAACAATTACCACCACCTTACCTCACTTCTTAATTCTAATCCTTGGCATCTTTTTGCATTTGCGCTGGCGTTTGGATCAAGGCCTCCTACTATAACAGGACTAAGGGTCGGCTTCTTGGCATTATTGGGAAGGGACATAACGGGAAAAGCGTTGGCTCATGCGAGTCGGAGAAACTCTCCTTGACTTTATCTTTTTTTTTGTGAATACTTTGGGCGGACTGGACTGTACGGGAATGTCGTCCTGCGCGGCGTGGGCATGGGATATTTTCAACAACTTGCATTGGCATGGCGCGAGCACTTTAGCCTTCTTTGTTACATTCTTGGACTGGTTCTCGAGACGGAAGCTCTGGAGCATCACACAAAGTCTATTTGACGATATCCTTCTTTATTCCCTGCGGGGAAAACACTGACCATTCATTACCTTGGTCTTTTAGCAGCAGCCCTTAAGGCTAGCACGAGGTTGCCCCTCAATGAATCAAAGCGGCCTAACCACATTACGATGGTATGGCTTCAAATCAAAAACCGACGTGTGCACTACGTAATCTTGTGTCGAGTCCCCCCAGAAACCAATTAGTCGTGATTCAAAGCCCTCCCGTTGATGAGACACCACCTGCCGTAGTACCATGCCTTGGCTCGTGGGCGGGAACGAGGCTTGAGACAAGCGCAGCACACGCGTTCTATCTCATCATTGTCCCGGCCCTGATTGGGGAAATGAGCATCATTTCGCAACCAGACCACCCATGTCCCGAGCGGCCCCGTCCCTTGCCAGAGTGGTCTTGCAGGGGGCGGCGCTCGACGGTGCCCACTGCCAACTTTGAGGCTTGCCAAGCGAGGCGCTTGGCGCCGATTCACTGGTATTTTTGGGGGGGAATTAACTCCACTGATATGACAGGAGGTTGGCGATAAGTGTGCATAGTGTCGCCCCGGAGCGAGTCGTGAATATAGTGATGGCAGTGCAAAACCCGTGAAATTAACGGTCACCGGACGGGAGGCGACTCTCCATTTCGTATCGCCGCGACTCAACACGGGGGGCCGGGACTTAATTAGACACTGGACCCTTTGTAGAGACTACGCAATAGAACTGCGGCTGAAGTGGCCCTCCTGCCGAGCCACACCGTTCGTCGTGTAGATCACGTGACCTCGACAATTATAGAATGTTTGCCACTGAAGCAGCCACAGCATGGAATTTCGGAGTGGCTAGAGCATGAGCCACACGCTGGCCACGTTCTAGCCACTAACACTGACGCGCGGTTGTGGCGCGACCCCAGATTGTCGTCACTTTTTGCGCCGAGCGCCGCGATAGACTGCCTGGACTGCATTTACGAGACTGCGAGACGCGCCTTGCTTCGCATCAAACCCCCCAACGCTTCTGATCCACCCCGCGGTGTCGCAACATCGCTGAGATCGCAGTCGGATTGGTGCACCTCCAATAGCGGCCATGTCTGTCCTCCTGGAAACCAGCGTGGGCGACGTTGTCATCGACCTCTTGGTTGACCATGCCCCAAAGCTTTGCGAAAAGTAAGTCTGCGCGCAACCTGCTGTTACTTTTTGTCTAATTGCTGAAGCTGACAGATGATCTAGTTTCCTGAAGCTTTGCAAAGTCAAGTATTACAACTTTTCCCCGGTCCACTCCGTCCAAAAGAACTTCTCTTTCCAGACCGGTGACCCTCTGGGTCCTCTGTCCAGCGATTCCGATGGCGGCTCTTCGATTTGGGGCCTCCTGTCTGGCGACCCGTCCCAGCGAACCTTTCCGGCGTTTTTCCACCCCAAGTTGAAACACATGGAGCGAGGAACCGTCAGCATGGCAACCGTGCCTCTCACAGGAGACCCAGACACGAGGATGGCGGGATCGCAATTCATCATCACGTTGGGCGAAGAAACTGATTTCCTGGACGGAAAGGGAGCTATTTTTGGCAAGGTCGTGGAGGGGTTCGATGCGTTGGAGAAGATCAATGAGGCTATTGTGGACGAAAAGGGCTACCCACTCATCGACATTCGTATCAAGCACACCGTGATCCTCGACGACCCTTACCCAGACCCCTCGGGCTTGCGGGAGCCTAGTTCAAGCCCGGAACCTAGCGACAAGCAGCTCAAGACTGTGCGGATCGCGGATGAAGCTGCGTTGCACGAGAACGATGGCCTTGGCGAAGAGGAGCTGGAGAAGAGGCGACGAGAGCGAGAGGCCAAGGCGCAGGCTCTCACCCTGGAAATGATGGGTGATTTGCCCTTTGCCGAAGTCAAACCGCCGGAGAACGTCCTATTTGTCTGCAAACTGAACCCTGTGACAGGGGACGAGGACTTGGAGCTCATCTTCGGCCGCTTTGGAAAGATTTTGAGCTGTGAAGTCATCAGAGACCAAAAGACTGGTGACAGCTTGCAGTACGCATTCATCGAGTACGAGGACAAGGCATCCTGCGAGGCTGCCTACTTTAAAATGCAGGGAGTGCTAATTGATGACCGCCGTATCCACGTCGACTTCTCTCAGAGTGTCAGCAAGCTGAGCGATGTCTGGAGAAAGGACACCAACACCAAGCGGCGTGCAAATGCCGGCCGCGGAGGTTGGGGCGGTGTCAGGGAGCTGGAGAAGCGACGGCAGTATCGAGACGAAGGAGAGAGGAACACTGGAGGCGACTACGGCATGGTCTACGGACAAGAGGAGATGAAGGGACGACACGAGCGGAGCGGTCGTGACCGCAAGGAGGACGGCCCGCCAAAGGGACCCGAAGTCCCGGAGAACAATCGTAACCGGAGCCGGAGCCCTCGAAGGAGAGACGGGGGCCGAGACGGATATCAGAAATCGAGGGACGATCGCCGGGGTGATAGGAGGGACTGGGATCGACGCGACCGAGACAGAGACCGAGGACGCAGAGATCGCGATGGTGACCGTGATAGGGACAGAGATAGGCATAGAGACAGAGACAGAGACAGGGACCGAGACAGGAACAGGGACAGAGACCGGCGTGGACGAGACGACTATCGAGGGTCTCGAAGGTGAATGAACGATGGGCGGAATAGGGATGGGAACAAAATGATACACCAAAATCGAGGCCAGCAAATCGGCACCACAGAGTTAATGACAGACAATATTTCATCGTTCACCATATTTCCCCGTATTCGAGTTAAGATGTGGTAGGGGGCGGCGGACTACAGCAAACGGCTCGGAACCGTCATGCTCAACGCCAGGGGCGTTCTCCTGAGACCCTCGATACCCAACGCTTGAGCCCACGGGAGTGCAAACGACATCGTTCATCACTCTCCTGCCCAACACCCCCGGGGCAGAAACCCACCCCCAGCTTATTGACCCCAGAAAGGTGCTCCTGCATCCATTGCCGTTGCGTCTCCTCATTATTCTCTTACCGCCAACTCAGGACCCGACGGGAACGTGGCAAGCACAAGTCCGATGGCCTGCAGGTGAACTCGGCTCCCAAACGCCGACCCTCCCGGACACATGCGTCTCTGCCGAAGCCGATATCATGCATCTCTGACCGCCACATTCACACACGGCCGTTGACTTAGCTCGATCGCCAGCCGGCGTGTGGGCCTAGAACAAGAGCATGCTGTCGCTTCGGCATCGCCCCACCCCGAATTGCAAGATTCCGACTGAGACACGGGGCAAACGGCTGGCCATGGGCTGAGATGGGGATGGTCTGGGACTTGGCCTGCATGTACGGGACCATTTGCAAACGCTTCAACCGGTCCTGGTGCATAAATGAACGACTTCCCATGTTGGATCTTGCTTTAGACTTGTGCGACGTCGATGGTTGAGGTCCTTCTGTTCGGCGGATTCTGCGGTCACAAACGAGCCAAGACCAAATAACCGACTGAGGCGGGCGCAGAAGCATGGACGGTATACAGGACAGACCGTACAGGAAGTTGTCTTTTCTACAGGAAATCCGTTGGCGCAGACAAGCGGCGTGTGGGTCGACGGGGAAGATAGATCTTTCTTCCTGCTGTTGCGCAACCTCAAGTGCATTTCAGACAAGATCATCTGTGTGGCCAATCTTTGCTCTGATGGAGAGTCGCCGAAGGTTGCCCACCGGCGGACCCCCCCACATATACCACGGCGTATGGAGCGTGAGTGTTACATGAAAGGCTCGTTTGTGCTTTGGATGAGCCAAGGCCCCATCCGCACTCGTCAACGGGGGGACAAGGAACCCAAGAGTCACTTGCCACCGCATCTGCATTCATTCCTCGGGCACTGTCAACTGGGGCTGGGCCGCGTGCTGAGGCTGATGTCGAACAAGGCCAGTTACCGCAGACACCCCCTCTCGGCTACGGTTGCTGCATCAAACGCCGTGGTCGACCCGGCTCAGGAATAAACAGAGGGAACATGCAAGGCACTATGGGGTGAAACCGCCACGGCCCACATGCTCGAAAATCGATGGATAGGTTCCTCCCTTCGTGTCGAGCGCAGCAACGACCGACCTACAGGGATGGGCATGGATTCGGCGAAGGGGACGAATCCACGTACCGGGTGCCGCCAGACGTGGAACTAGGCATGCAAACCACTTTCAAGACACCGGTCTCAATCCCAGCCACAGAGCTCGGCAGTCGTTTGTGGGGGTGCCGTCGATATGGCGTCTCGTCTGTCGCCGAGCATCCATCAACACGAGCTGGATCTCAAGTTGACAAAGCTAAACAGCCGTCAACGGATCTGCAAAAACGCATCGCTCTACCTGCTAGTGGAACGTGGATCTGGGATCCATAGACGGCCGTGTCTCTCCAGACAAAGTCCGACAACTTGCTTTTGGGACATGGCCCCAGTTGTCGCTGTCTGGTAGCACAAGGGGAGCCACTTCGGACATCAAACGACCATATGAGATTTCCCCCAAAGAGTGCGACGTGGGTCCTGGCCCTGGGTATCGTTTTTGGCAGGGCGATCGAGGCTGGTGGCGCGGGTGCCTCTGCTGCAGCTTCATCGCCGGGAAGCGACATGGGCGCCAAGTCATGCCCACGAGGCATTGTGATATTCCCGACGGCGAGACGGCAACATGCCGCCAGAGGGCTTTGGTCGTCCTGGGATCAGCTTATGGACGGGAAGCGCCCTCCCGGATCGAGCGGCTGGTGGCCATACAGACGCTCATTGCACCTGTTGACCGCGCCCGGCAAGCCAGCCAAGCAATTTTTAGGTCTACGGGCATCAGGTCCAGGATTCTCATGGTGGAGGTGTTACAACGCATGCTCAGCTCTGGTAGCACGAGACAATCCTTGTATCACAAGTGGTACACACACGGAAGCCCACAGCCTTGCCCTTGAAATGACAGGACAGTGGGCAGCATCGGCTGCGGCAAGATGCCAGGGTTAAAAATTTTCCGCCATGGGGTCCGTGACGGGAGTATTGGGGGCATGGCGTGAGCTGAGAAGCGAAAGAGATGAGCCTGGATTGGGCAGCTCTGTCGACGAGTTTTACCGTTGTCCCAGATTCATAGAGGGGAGTCTCTCGGCCGATACGAGAAATTCGTGGAGCTGGCGGATGCGAGATTGGTTGCACCCCGTCAAGCTCAACTGGGACGGCACGGTGGTCGAGTTGAAACGTTGCAGCTTGGGGGAGGAATGGCCTGCCGGGGACCATCGGTTTGTTTCCCGGCGCCTGTTGGGAAGATGGATTTGAGACACGTCTTAACGAGGCGGTTGTGATGCGAGGAGCCGGACTGAGAGACAACGACTCTTGGACAATCCCTAGACGAAAACAGGCGGCCCGCCCTGCAACGTGGGCTGAGGGTCCCCGCAGACCCGTTTGAAATGCCGTTTGCTGGTCCCCACCGCCCCTCTGCAGGAGAGAGGTGCCGGCTTCCAATCACCAAGACGAGGTGACGCTGTAGACGGGGGGCCGTTTAGGCCTGCCAAGAGACGGCATAGCGCTCGGGCGGCCTGGCTAACAGAGCGCCCTGCAAAACACCATTCTGGGAAGTGATGTGAGGAGACGCCATCTAAGGTGTCAAGCGGGTGTAAGTGGCGATGACCTGCATGTCCCCACAGCGACCGTTGCGATGTTGGTGGACTGGCCTGGGGTCGTCGAAGGCTTGCTCGGTGCACCTGGATCTCAGCCAGGTTCATCATAAACAAAGGAAATTTGGCAGTGAGGAAAGCCGCCGGGGCCTTTTGGCAAGGCTAGAATAATCGTGTCTTCTCGACACACACAGCGGCCCTCTCTGCCCCTATGGCGGAGTCGTGGCTATGCTATAATTACACCTCCACGAAATCGATCGTTTCCCACCGTGTCAATCGCGACAGCCCTTCCCCGGCCCTTCTTCTGCACGTAGCCTGGCGTGGGCTGGTACATGGAAAACCGAGTCCCGGATTTTCTGAAGGCCCAAGGCGGACGTCAACCCCGCCACCCTTGTCAGTGAGATGGGCCCTGTAACATGGGCTCAACTGTGCCTGTGTAACGGGACGAATGGAGAGACCTCTCTGAAGGCTTGGGTGGTGATGTTAATCGATCTGGGGATCCCTTGTACGTCGAGCCCCAGTCCAGCCCGTCTGAGGCCGAAAGACTCACCGTGGGCAAAGCAAACATGTGGACTCTTCAGCGTCGGCTCGACCGCTGCATGCCGATCCTTGCTGGTCGATTGAGTTTATCGGCAGTCGTTTGGCCCACTAGCGAATCATGGCCGGCATTTGATATTGTTTATTTGCGTCTAAATTTGGATAATATCAGATTTTGCCCAATTCGACCAGCTACAGGTGTCATCCGGATTCAGGAGCAACCCCCATGGCTCGGATAACTGCTGTTGTCTATTTCTTGTTTATTTTTCCTTTTCGCCCCATCCCTTTTTTCTTTTCTTTTGCAAGGGGGGAAATGGCCAATGATGAAACAGGTAGCTAGCAAACGGCTATGGGCCGCGGCCCTTGCAGGTGATGGAGGCTTGTACTGCCAGAGTTGCAATCGAGCAACTTTGATGTTCTCGCTCGTCACTGCAGCACCAAGATGCCGTTCCACACCTAGAAATCTGCACCCAGGAATCTGATGAGTTGTGACTTGGAGAGGCTGCGTTACCTGGAGAGACTATTCCCACTCACACCCTGGTACTTCTTGGGAGAAGGGGGCGTCTGGGCAAATCCACCACCGTATTATTGTCTCACTGCGTATCCCGTTTGCCTTCAGGCATGAGACTTGCGCATACATCCGGTGTTTGCTCTCGAAACCCTGCGAGGGAACTTTCAGAGTTTTCAAAATCCCGCCCTCTGATACGGCTGCTGCCCGATGGATGTGTGGGCTGGCCACGGGGATGGCGGCATTGGGCCAGGCAGACATGACGGGAGGAAGGGCCTGATGCAGTGTTGATATTCGGAGCCTTTTCTGCCATGGAACGATCCGGATTGTGGGCCGAGATGATCGGGCATGTTGTGCATGGCTAGGAGACGGTCTAAGCTCATGTGCTAGCAGAGGTGGCCGAGTCACTTTGAACGTTGTCCATGGCGGTTACAGATACGCCTGATGTCTCTGAGACGAGTGGGATTTTTCATACAATTGGATTGGCATCTTCTGGTAATGTTTCCTTGGCCGCGGTGAGGTCTAGTACCAACACTAGATTAAACTGACATCGAAGGGTATTCTCGCTTGCTCTTCTATGGAAGCTACCCTCGACCAGCTGTCGCTTGATGACAAGAGTATGGCTCCCCATGGGGATAGACATCATGTCCTTGCCTCAATGGATATGCAGGTGACCGATCAAAGTTACGCAAAGGCCCGCTTTGAAGCAGCCGTCTCCTGCCTGGAGCGTTGGAGAGAGTCTCGCAAGTGACATGTCTGTACAACGAGTCCTAGACGTAACCCATGGGAAGCAGGCCGCTCAAAGACAGGAAAGACTAGTCCCCGGCCCTTGTAACGTGGACTGCGTCGACATCGCCGTGCTGAGTACACCCCATTCCCCCCCAACGGAGGGGGGGTAGAGGACGAGGATCCTGCTGGAGGAGGGCAAACATTGTCCAAATGGAGACGAGACGTGGGCTTGGGGGGAAGAGGGCGAGGAGTATAAGTTGAGTCGTACGGCGCGCCTCTGTCTCTGGATCTTTCCTCCTCAACTCAACTCTCTTCGACATCAGTTCTCGAGATCCAACAACTCAGCTTCCAAGCACCATCCTGATCTTCTTACACTCATCATCTTCACTCCTGCTTTTTGCACTCCCATCGCCTACAAGCATACCTTCTTGATACTCTCTCAGTCTTTGTGACCTCTCTCGCCTCTCGAACTCGACACGCAGCACTTCCCGCTTCGACTTCCTCTCCCACGCCGTCCGAACCGCTCCCGCGCTTGAGTTTCTTGCAAGAACCCAAGCGGCTATCCATCGAGTCTCCGGTGGGTACTCCCCTCCACTGTCCCTTTGTCTGATCGAACCTGACGCTAACTCGTGTGTGTGCACATAGACGTCTTGTCTCACGGCAACCTTGTCCGACCCGCTCCTCCGTGCCCAGCAAGCTTCCAGTTGCTTGCTATCAGCTTCCCACTTACACTCACTTCTCTTCTTCTTCGATTTCTCACCAGACACTCTCCACCGCAACAATGGTCACCCCATCATACTCTCCGTTTGAAGGCCGCCGCCGCAACGCCCGTTCCGGGTCCTACCCTCCTGCCGACCGCCGCCATGCCGGCTACCCCGTCTACCCTGATCCTCGTGGGTTCCCGTTCTTCACTGCCGAGGACGACGCTCCCACCCAGCGCAAGAGGATTGCCGTTGCTGTGAGTCTTCCTTCTCCATCACCTCCCCCTTCCAATGGTTGACCCTGGGCTAATGAAACCAGTGTGGCCGCTGCCGAAAGCGCAAGATCCGCTGCAGCGGAGACAATGGCGCCGGACTTCCTTGCACCAACTGCCGAAACGCTGGATTCGAACCTTGCATGTACCTACGAGTAAGTCTTCCTCCTCATCTTTTGCGTGTTGCGCTCGACTGACTTGGGACCAGGTCGCATCTCAAGAGGCCGAGATGAAGCAGGACTCGTTTTCGTATAATATCGAGGCCTCAAGACAGTACCACTCGCGTGGTTCTGCTTCTGCACCTGCTTCCGGTCATGGTTTTGTCGAAGAACTCCCCACGGTCCAGGAAGGTATACCGTATCGGCATAGCCAGCCGCCAATACCATTCAACGGGCGTGTCTTCGAGCCCATCCCTACCTGGCCCACGACCCTCACAGTTGACCAGTACCATGCTTATCCTACAGCATACCCCGTCGAGCATGAGATGGCATTGGCCTACAGGGGCAACAACACTGCTGTGGCCTCTTCCTCCAGGGAGGGCGGTGGCCACCCCGAGCACAGCTATGTCTACGGTAACGCGCATGCGGCAACTCCCTTGGTGCATCGCCCTGCGCCCATCCATTCTGTCGCTGCTGGAGCTGCCAATGTCCCTGTCCCTGTCCCTACTGAGCCTACAGAGGAACCCTACCAGACTCAGCAGACACCCATCGTGGCCCACGTCGAAGCACCTGCCGAAGCGATTGCCACTCCCACCACAGCCAACATCAGCAGCGAGCGGACTGTGCCGCCGACCCCGGTTGAGCGCCGCCCTTCAGTCAACACATCTGTTCCGAGCTCCTACCGACACGAGGCTCCTTCGCCTGCCTACAGGAGGACTACCGGGGCCCCGTCACCGCAGTCGTCATCTTCAGGCAGTGGTCCCCTGACTCCTGGCTCAGAAACTAGTTCACCATGCTACACCAGTTACGAGCCTCCCGCAATCCCGCCTGTGATCCCGCCTAGCCCTATGCCCTACCAAGTCATGACCCTGGCTTCGCAGATGACCAGGTCCAGCGATCTCTACGGCCCCTCAAGCACCTCGGACGCCCCCATCTACTCCGCCGGCGCCGGTGTTGGAACCTCTACCCGACCCGTCACGTCAAATACTGACATGACATATCGGTACACGGACACCACGGTCACTGACACGGGAGAACCTTTGGTTGGGATGATTCCATCTCTTGTCGAGCGGCGCTCATCCCCCACCACTGAGGCTGCCATGGTGCTCACCCACCACCAGCACCACCATGGGAACAGGAGTGCCTCTCGTAGCCACCACCAGCACACCTCATATATGGTCCCCACAGACGAAGGTGCACCTGCGGCCGAGCCCGGATCTACCGAAGAGGATCGCAAGCCTGCAGTGGCTCATCCTTGAGCGAGACCGGGGAATGGGTTCTCGATGTGTTCTCCTTGGTGAGGATAACACCTCGATGCTGGTGAGGTGGGGGCCCCTCCAAGCGGTGCGCCGTGATCGGGACATGTCAGCTCGGGATGCGCTGGTGCTCTTCCTGAACACGAAGAGACGCCTCGCCATACTGCTTCCCCGGGGTTCTCTAGACTGTCAGGGCTCGAGGGTCGAGAGGGGTATGCATGGGGTGCGGTTGAGCGAGAAGCGTTGTGGCGTGCCACGGCAGGGCCCGGTGAGATGCCGAGCTGACTTGACATGGTGGATGAGGAGCACGATGGGAGGTGTTTTGGAGAAGTATTGGAGATGCAGTGTTTTCTTTTGTTCCTGTCTTTGTGGCATTCTGCCGTCTTGCCAGTTGGCATGGTGTGTTGGCATTTGTTCCTCTCATTTCTGCTGTTTATTTCTTGGATTGCGGAGCTCAACTGGCCTTCCCTGGCCCTGGGTGTTGGCGCATTTTGGACTGAACATGCCTGGTTTGTACAAGTAGTCGTTGCAGACTATGAGTGAAAGGGG
This sequence comes from Calonectria naviculata, assembly GCA_003031705.1. Lineage (NCBI taxonomy): Eukaryota > Fungi > Ascomycota > Sordariomycetes > Hypocreales > Nectriaceae > Calonectria > Calonectria naviculata. The sequence continues at coordinate 19,511 of NAGG01000517.1, forward strand.
CAGTTCAGATGGTAGTATCATTTTGACTTCTTGGGGGTGCAAGGAAACGGCGGCGAAAAGTTCGAAAAAAAAAAGAGGGATCAAGCTTATGTGTTGGTTGGTTTTAGATTGCTTTGGTTTTGCTGGTCGAGCGAAGGCCCTAATAGACGTTTTCACTTGTCGACTGCAATATTATTCCAATTGTCTGCCAAGTGAAATAGCGACTTGATAGATAAAGGCCCCCCCCCAAAAAATGTGGCGCTGATTGATAGTGAGTTGTCATGGCAGGTATAGTAACATGGGCTTAGTTGTCGAGTCACAAGAGTACAAAGATCGAGTCCAAGCTGGGCAGCGCCACGAGACGGGCAGTGGCAGGAAGACGTGTGGGTTACAGGGAGGAATCACAGCATGCCGGAGGAAGAGGAACCGGTGTGTGGCGGAGTGGCAAGGGAACGTGCCAACGCGGTGCGAGTGTAGGGACGGATGGACGGGAACGGACGAGGGAAGGGCCGTGATGCGATGTGGTTTGCTTTATTTGACATGTGTGTATAGGATGAGAATGAGGTAGAGCCCCTGAAACATGGGGCCATGATGGGGCGAGCAGTATGCTGCTGTAGATGGAGGAGGGGTGTATTCGGTTGCAGTTGGCAGATAAGAATGAACGCAATGCAATGAAATGCAATGGCCCAGACGATGCTGGAGCACTGCACGCATGTCTAATCAAACCTCTCTCATTGAGTGGACACGGACGAGGTCGAATGCAACTGCAACAAAATTCCCACACTCCAAGACAGCCGAGTCACATGGCTCGTCCCAATGACACATCAACGTTTGCACACGGCGGTCTAGCGAGCTTGCGACTGACCCCACAGCGGGGTACGGCGGGGCAGCCGACGATGGGGCCCGCCCGTGGCTCCCTGCAAGACCTTGGGACCTTGGGCCTCTAGCGCTGGCAGCCACTGAACCACGCCCGCCGCCTCCCCGGAGCTGGCAGCTGTTTAGCTACGAAGCTTCGGCCGTGATGCGCTACGGGGGACGGGGACGGGTTTCCCCCAGAGCTCGCGGTGGACGGGGACTCCAATCGGTAGTGGGTGGGAAAAGGGGATGCACCTCGGGCGTGTGCCCTGTGCCCTATATCTCCTCCCAGTCCCGGCAGCAGCTGGTGGGAGCAATTTATTTGCAGGGGGTGTGGGCAGCATTTATCCAGTGCCACGCAGTTGGGCCTCTCATTGGATCCCCGGCGTCGTTCTGCACGTTTGATCTGCTGCTGCCACTTGCTGCTGCTGCCGCCACTTTGCCGGGCCCTGGGCCCTCGTGGGAGGGGGGACTAGTTCGTGCGTATTAGTTCATAAACCTCCCAGCTCCCCCTCCACCTTCCTCACCGAGCAACAAGAGAGAGCTGTGCCCGTCGTCATCGACTCCCCTCGTCTCGCTCCAGGCCTGGCTTGCTTGCTTCCTCCCTGCAACCAGGCGTTTTTGTTAATTTCCTTGTTCCCTTCTCCGTCCATTTTTTTGCCTCGCCAGCGCGCATCCTTCTTTTTCCGTCCCTTTTTTTATAGACAAAAGCCACCTATACCCGTTCCCGTTCCGTTCCCAACTGCAGCTCACCTATAAGCTGTCGTTGTATCCCCCCTCTGTACTTTCGCAAAAAACAACCCTCCCCTCGACAACTCCCCCCGAAAAGTGCATCATGCAGGTCCCTCTACTACGTCTTCAGTGCGGCGTCAACTCGTACGCTTGGGGCAAGCAGGGCCTCGAGTCGGCCGCTGCCCGCTTCGCTGCTGCCACCCCCTCCGACGACTTGAAGATTGAGTCTGACAAGCCCTATGCCGAGGTGAGCATATGTCACCAGCTTCAACCACCATAAACCCAGCTAACGCTTCTCAATTAGCTCTGGATGGGCACTCACCCCTCGAACCCCTCGCGCGACGTCACCACTGGTCGCTCGCTCCTCGACCTCTTTTCCGACAACCAGGCTCTCCTCTCCTCCTCCATTGCCTCGCGCTACGGCGAAAAGCTGCCCTTCCTCTTCAAGGTGCTCTCCATCAACAAGGCTCTCTCCATCCAGGCGCATCCCAACAAGTCTCTTGCTGCTCAGCTCCATGCGCGCGACCCCCAAAACTACCCCGATGACAACCACAAGCCCGAGATGGCCATTGCCATCACCCCCTTCCAGGGCCTGTGCGGCTTCCGACCCCTCGCAGAGATTGCCCACTTCCTCAAGACCGTCCCACCATTGCGCAGCCTAGTGGGTGATGAGGCTGCAGACGAGCTGGCCCAGGCCGCGGAGAAGGACGAGGGCGTCACTGATGCCAGCAAGGCCACCCTGAAGAAGACTTTTGCCGCGCTCATGTCGTCCTCCCCAGAATCCATTGCCCAGGAGATCCCCAAGCTTGTCGAGCTGGCTACTTCTGATTCTGCAAACTTTGCCGCTGGCGGCGTTGCCTCGACACCTGGCGAAGAGCTGGCCAAGCTTGTCGCCAGGCTGCACGGCGAATTTGGAAACGACATTGGCCTTTTCGTGCTCTTCTTCCTCAACTTGGTCTCCCTGGAGCCCGGTGAGGCCTTGTTTCTGGTTGCCGATGATATTCACGCCTACATTTCTGGCGACATTATGGAATGCATGGCTGCCTCTGACAACGTTGTGCGCGCTGGTCTGACGCCCAAGTTCAAGGATGTGCCCACCCTTGTCGATATGCTTACTTACAACTTTGCCCCCATTGATGAGCAAAAGATGCACCCCACCGAATACCCCTACGCTACTCTTAACCGCAAGGCCTATAGCTCTGGTTCCGCAGTCATTCTTTACGACCCTCCCATTGAGGAGTTTAGCGTTGTCCGAACTGTTCTCCGCGGTGATGCCTCCAAGGCGACATTCGAGTCTCTCGACGGACCCAGCATCATCATCTGCACTTCTGGAAAGGGTTACATCTCTGTCGGCCCCACCAGACATGAGATGAAGGAGGGTTACGTCTTCTTTGTCGGTGCCACAGCCGACTGCGTCCTCGAGTCTGACACGAACAACGAGGATGACGAATTTATTACCTTTAAGGCATTTTGCGAAATTGACGACAGTGCCGACAAGGAAAAGCTATAAGACACATCATATACTAGCAGAATAAAAAAAAAGCGAAGGCAAAAAACTGGCGCAGATGAGAAGCACGTGTTGTGATGAATTACGGGACTAGGTGCTTGAGATGCATCCTAGGAAAACGCAAATATACATTTTAATCACGATAATTTTGTTTCTGCGACTGTTGAGCTTTTATGTGATGTCAATTTGCGAACTAGAAGAAACTAGTTCTGCGTGTGACGTAGGTTTGCGTAAAGCTAAAATACGAAATTTGCAATGATTAACCTGGATGCTATAAGGTCATATAACAATGGCATTGCGTTTCCATCAAGTTGGATACCAGTGGTGGTCATCTATTCTCCCACGATATCATGTCTAGACCCAAACGCCCACCAGAATGCTTCCATGTTCCGAATTCACTAATAAGATGTTGACTAGAACTTGAACTAGTTGTCCGAACTTGGCACGCTTGGGACCTCAAGTCGTTCGTTAAACGGCCATGGGTCCTTGTTTTTTGGCCTTTTGGGCAGTCATCAGTATTACTCATACCAAACTGGGACTAGATAGTCTCACCTTGTTTCTAGACGGTCCGGTTGCAACTTTGCGCCGTAGTACCGTACTGCTCGCCACAGCCAACTGTCGGATGTGCTCAGGGAAGCAGCAAACTTGGCCACTTTGGCCATCTTCTTGGAACGAGGTTCTCGGACTCTAGCATAGGCTTCCAGCGCCTCCCGCATTGAGTAGGTTTCGGGGGTTGTGGCATGCTTGAGGAGTTCCTGAGCTAATACGGTGGCGTCCTCAATGGCAAACCCGGTGCCCTGTCCGCTGGTTGGGAGCATGAGCCGGGCAGCATCGCCAATCAGGACTGAATTTCCCCACTGGATTTCGTCTTGTTTCCATACGCGCTGCCGTAACGGGGTGCGAATGATGCGGTCTGCGGAACCGAAAAGGGCCCCCAGAGTGCCTGTGTAAGGGTGAAAGACATTGTGGTGCTTGCGAAGTATACTGACGGTGGAGTTGTACGGGTACTGGCTGGGGATGATGGACGACTGCCATCGCTCGGCGCCGGTTGGGGATTCGGGAATGGACTCGACGGGAGAGGCCGAGGACGGAGGTTCCCTCTCGGGAAGTACAAGGTCCCAGCGTATCTTGCCGTCGGTACATGGCCCAGAAGCTAGGAACCCTCTATCCAGCCAGATGCAATGTGAGTCTCCAAACTCTGCGGCCGCCTCCTTGGCCTTGGCGGCGGCGGACACGGCGTAGAAGCCCGTCAGGCCCATAAAGCCGGGGAGCCACCTCTCGGCGGCGGTGGCGCCGTCCCTGCGGTCCAATATGAACTTGCGGACCGATGAGAAGCCGCCATCGGCGCCAACCAAGATGTCTACGCACATGTCAGACCCGTCTGCGAAGTTAACCCGGGTCTGGCCGTTGGTGAGAGCCTCAAAGCTCGTCGTCTTCTTGGCCCAGTTCACGTGGCCGCCGAGGGCCGTCACCTTCTCGACGAGCAGCGACTGCAGGGCGCGGCGCTCAAAGTACATGACGCCCGTCTGCAAATCGTCGCTCCACATGGCATCGGCCTGCGAGTTGAGCCGCTCAGCGCCGCCGGCGTAGTCACAGCTCCATGTCGTCACGGTGCCGCACTCGTAGCCGCGGCCGCGCAGGGTCTGCTCGAGGCCCAGGCGGTACAGCGGGTAGAGGCCGTTGGCGAAGACGCCGACCGAGGCGCCGGCGCGGTTCCGCTCGTTGTGGCCCTCGAGACCCGGAGCGGCGGCCTGGTCAAACAGGACGGGGCGGAAGGCCGACCTGAGGACGGGATTGGAGAGGATCTGGAGGGCGAGGGTTGGGCCGGCAATGGCAGAGCCGATGATGGCAACGGTCTTGGGAGGCGGCATGATGGATGGACGGATGGTCACGGCCTCGATTTGGGGGAACTTGGAGCCAGTCAATTGGGCAGTTTACTTCAACACTCGACGTAGGACTCGATTAACGACGGCTCCGTGTGCGATTGCAGCTGGCGGCACCTTGTGGAGGACATGGCCCGCATGTACGACGGACGGAGTGTAAGAGGACAGAGGCACAACCGAGAAGGATTGGGCCTGGGTCATTGCGGTGTCATCAGACCATCCATGTTGCTAGAGGCTAGGCGCGGGGGCGGCCAAGGGGACAGAGCCGCAAGTTGGCGAGAGCTGCATCTTGTTTCTTTTGATGGTTATCGACTGGGTCTTTTTTGGAGACGAGCACCATGAATCACATCACATCTATTTTCGTCATAGCTTCTCGCGCTCCCCTCCTAGTTTCAACTAAACATGTTCCATCTAATAATAACTTACCCGCACTCGCTCCCAGACTGACCCTCATACAGTGCCAGCACGCCCAGGATACTCAATTCGCACATGCCATGGTGGGGCATCCGTCTCCGAGCACAGGTGCTTACCAAATTCAGCAACGCTAACTTTGCTCACCGCCTGATTCTGCCGTCGGCTGTCCGCCCACTCAACCCGCCATCCATCGCAATCGCCGCCTCAACGCCTTGCCCTTTCTCTCCCAAGGTTGCCTTGTCATGTCATGATACCCGTCACCACCCCGTGCGCATAAAATCGATCCGTGTGCCCTTCGCTAGCTCTCGTGTAATCCACCTCTTTCCCATTCCTCATTTCCCCTATACTATATCCGTCCTCTGCGGGCCCCGCACCTTCTCCGCCCAGCCTTCTCCCCCCACGCCACGCCGTCTGCCATACAGGCTCGGCGCCGCAGCTCCTTTGCCTTCCGCCACAAAGGTTCGTTAGTCGTGATTGTGTCCGTTTTCTCTTCGTTCTCACGTGCAATGCATTGCAATGCGCATGGCGTTTTCTCTTCTTGTTGGCTGTTACATGTTTCCTTCCTGGATTGATTCTTATTTGCGAATTTGTGTTTAGGCGGGTGGTATCGGGGCGGGAGACGGAATGGCTAACGGGAAGAAGCCCTCGCGGGACGAACTCAAGCACCTCCAGGAGGACCTGGGGCCGTACTACCAGCAGCCCCTGCTCCCACGACGACGCGACCCTCCGTCGAGAGAGTCCAGCATACAAGAGATTCGGCGACAGCAGTCCAACACGCCCGAACCCAAGCGCCAGAAGCGCGGAGACACGTCGAGCAGGGACTCAACGCCCAACCAGCACAGCCGGCAGCGATCCAAAGGCGGCGGCCCAAAGGCACAGACGATAGCCTCGGAGGTTTCAACACCAAAGAGGTCACCGCGGAGCGAACCATTACAGTACACACCTAAACAAGAGACACCCACGCGCGAAATGTCACAACGAAACCGAAGTGGACGGGGTTCCAACCGGAACAATGGAAACACCCACGGGGAGGAGGTGCAGATCTGGGAGCTCTGCAAGAGCCAGGTCACAGATATTGTCGCCGGCATCAACGCAGAAAATGACAGCCTCACGGAGCTCGTGAACATGGACAAGCAGGTCGGGGGCATGGACACCGACAGCATTCCCGGAAATTCTCTACAGCAGATGGAGCAGCTTTGCCGGACGGGGGTTAAGCACTCCGAGGCAAACATGGCTGCCCTCAAGGCCCTGTCAGACCAGCTAAAAGTTTTGCGAGCAGTGGTCGTGGCCAAGGAGCAGACGGAGGCCCAAGCGGCGGGACCCGGTAAGAGGCAGGCTACCAGAGACACCGCAGCGGCAGCCTCGTCGCTCTACGACTTTGACGGCGCCGGCGACTCACCGGTGCCGAGCCCGATTGGGGGGTCGTCCCGAAAATACGGCGACAGGTCCAGTAACCGAGACAGCATGCCCCCCAAGGCCGACAGCGTCGAGCCGCAAGGGTCTTCGGGGAGCGGAGGCGGGTCCGCCAACGCCAACAACAAGTCCAAAGTTGTCTTTTCCAAAGGCGATGCGGTTGCCTTCAAGCCGCGGGCCGTCAACGGGGAACAGACATCGGACTGGATACTAGGTGAAGTGGCACAGGTGCTGGGCGAAGGCAAGAGCCGACGGTATAAGGTGCTAGACATTGAGCCGGACGACCAGAGCAAGCAGAAAGAGTACCGATCGAGCGCGAGCAGCATGATCCCCATCACACCGGAGAGCCAGGCGAGTACCCTAAAAGACTGGGAGTCTGGAAAAGTTGTCCTGGCCCTGTATCCCAACACGACGACATTTTACAAGGCCGAGGTGCACAGCATGGGCGATGGCGGCAAAGTCAACCTCAAGTTTGAGGGGGAAAATGACTCGACGACGCTTCAACAGGTTGAGCGGAGGTTTGTCATTGAGTATAGGGCGTGACTCTGAGTCGGTGAGCCAATCGGGACAAGCCTTGGCTGGGCACAGGGCCGTCTGCACGAATTGTTGGTTAGACGCGCGGATATTGATTATATAGGATGACAAGCAGCCGGCTCTGGATGCATGTTTTATCGCACGACAACACCCACGAACCTTTGGGTGGTGATACCCGGCCACAAAGGCCAAGAGACTCTGGCCAAGGCCATTTTGCGCTTCTTCTTTTTTTTCCAGGGCGTAAGCAAAGCTAGGATACGAAAACACGATGAACGTCATGAGTTGGTATATGTACTACAGGGGCCTGACGACGGTGTTGAGGATGGCATGACTTTGGGATAAATACAATAACAATGCTATTATTAAAGAGAGGTACACACATGCTTGTGCGGTGTCCCTTTTACCTTTTTTTTTTCTCCCTTTCTTTATCTCCGTCTTTCTTTTTAATTGATGACGTTGGGCGCCGTAATACGAATTGTTATGAGATGATGGATCCCAATAAGGCTTGACAGGTCGTGATCGACATGAAAGCCGAGCCCGCCGTATTACGAGTATACAAAACGGTCAGCCGAATAAGTATACCAAGGCACAAGAGCAAGGCGTCCTTGCTCGGATAGAATGCGGGCCGTCGCGTCGCAAATGACGAGTAGGATTGGGAGCAAGGACAGCGTGGGGAGCACGAGTGATTTGTTGACCCAAGCGCAGCCGTTGAACATGTCGCTGCTAATTAGGCCCATTTCCCATATTAGTGCCGTCGCGCGTACCTTGCATAGTGCATGCTCTAGTCGAGCTGGGGGAGGCCAAGACCCGGGATGGCGATAGGATGCAATTCGGGGCGCGGCCGGGGACTTTGTGGTGACTCTGTGGCTGCCCTTGCAACAGCGACGGTGGGCCACGATAGCTACGGTGGGCAGGCAGCTCTGGGGCGGCGGCGGCGGCGGGCGGCGAGGTACAGGAGTTCGCAGAGCAGGGGGGGCACAAGAGCTATAGCGGGCAGCGCTATAGGGAAACACAGGGGCCTCAGGGCGGCCATTTTGGGGGGAGATCATTTAGTGCGCGCAGAGGCCATTTCCGCTGTGGGGACGAGAGAAGGCGACTGACAGCGAGGACGACGGGGGGTTGACCGGACAAAAAACGCATGCATGTAACCCTCTTTGAAGGGGACCAACGGTGGACACAGACAGCGCGGGCGAGACAAGAGCCGTGTAAGGCAAAGGACAGAAGATGCAGAGAAGAGAAAAAGAAGGCAGATCCCGGCTGGCAAATCCCTTTCTTCCCCTGCAGCAAGACTCCTTTCAGGGACCTCCTAGGGACCTCCTAGCGCTGATGGCCCCCTAAAAAGCTCTCCCTCTGAGTTTGCAGCTAAGGCAGTCCGGAGTGGTTTGCTGCAGCCCCGGCCGTTGCCCCGTGCAAAGACTAGTCCGAGAGCAGACAGGATCAGATGCACGGGTGGGAAAGGCAACAAGCGCGGACCCTCAGTCAATCTTTCCTTTCCCCTGACAGGGGCCCCGACGCAACGCAGTACAAGGCAACACAGACGACAAACCGACAAGCTTGTTTGTGTGTGTGTGTATGTGTATGTGTATGTGTGCGAGCCTTGTTACGTGCGAGCGACGACACCGAGATTCCGCGTACTTGCCACTTCAATTCCCGTCTGCTTGGTGTTGCGCCGCCCCGTCTCGACCGTCCAGTCCAGAGACGACGACCATCTCCAATCAAAACAAACCAACGCACGCAGAAGGCCTGTGACCTGCATCCCATCAAAAAAAAAGAAGGGACCACCTGTGAGTTTCATATCCCAGTCCCCGTCCCCGAAAGGATGCAAGAGACAAACAACAGAGGAGAAAAAAAAGAGGCGACATCGCGTCAAGTCAAAAAAAAGAGAGGAAGACTTTTGGGGCCACGGCGCAATTACACTTCTTCTCCTCCTCCTCCTCTCTCCATCCTTTCCCCCCCCGAAATCTTAGCACTCCCGCTAGAGCTAGACTCACGGCTAACCCCCGAGTGTGGCTTCTCTTCCAGACAATTTGAAACGAAACACTCCATCGACCCATCACACCACGCACGCACGAACGCCCTCTCTTACAAAACAACCGACGCAGGCCGAAAAACGCCTCGACTCTACTCCCCGTCCATCTCCTCGCTGGCATCGCCCGTCGTGCTCGACACTCCCTCGTGCCAGGCAATTCCTCCTCGCCAATTCCTCCTCCTCCCCGCCTGCCGCCGCGAGTCATACACGTCGCCCAGCACCCTGACCCTCACCTCTCCCTCTCTCCTCCTTTCTCTCTCCACAGCTACACACGCCTAAGCAAAAGTCGCAATCATGGGTGGCCAGCTCTCCAAGATGATGGGCAAGATCTTCGGATCCAAGGAAATGCGCCTGCTCATGCTCGGACTCGACGCGGCCGGAAAGACGACCATCCTCTACAAGCTCAAGCTCGGCCAGGACGTCACCACCATTCCCACCGTCGGCTTCAACGTCGAGACCGTCACCTACAAGAACGTCAAGTTCAACGTCTGGGATGTCGGTGGTCAGGACAAGATCCGTCCTCTCTGGAGACATTACTTTAGCGGTATGTCGAGCCTGCTCGTCCCTCCAAGGGGGGGAGAGACAACACAATGCTGACTTTGAATCGTACAGGTACCCAAGGTTTGATCTTCGTCATCGATTCTTCTGACCGCAACCGCATGGACGAGGCCCGTCAAGAACTCCACCGCATTATCAACGACCGAGAAATGAAGGACAGTCTGCTCCTCGTCTTTGCCAACAAGCAGGATCTCAAGGAGGGTATGCGCTCCCACTCTCACCGCATCGGCCCAGCCTGCAATGTCACGTCGCTAACCCGTTTACCTCCGTAGCCATGAAACCCCAAGAAGTCACCGAGGCCCTCCAGCTTTCCAAGCTCAAGGACAAGGTCTGGTACGTCGTGCCCAGCTGCGCCACCACCGGCGAGGGTCTCCTCGAGGGTCTGGCATGGCTCTCCAACAACGTCAAGGCCCCTCCTGCTCCCGCCAAGAAGTAAGAGGCCACTCCTTGGCCCCGCCCCCGAATCCCCTCGACATTGATCACGCGACGACACACCATCTTCCTCCCAGGCACATGGCGAGGTTTCTTCAGACTTTCCCGACTTGACCTGGACACTACTACTCTCCGACTCAGACTCTTTCGCCCATTTGGCCCCAACGCCCACACTCCCGCCGTCCGCTCGAATGCCAGTCCGCGTGCGCCGAAACGACCAGGGCGCAAGCTTGTACAGCTGGCCGATACTACCCATATCATGACACGGGAAGGCAGAGGGCAGGACGGCGCAGGGCATCCCACGTCCACGTCCCCTGTCTGGTTTATTCACCAACGCGCCTCACTCTCCTCCCGTGGCAAGAGTTTCTAATATTTCTTTTCTTTGCTCAGCCATGCCGCGCCTTGCGCCCATCATCCCTCATCTCCCGCCAATGCTGCTTCTACCGCCGTCGCTGCCATTGAATTTGTTGAAATACCCTGTTTTATGTTTTGCTGGTTGGAGTCGAGCGGTGCAGAAATACGAAGGGCGTTGCCTAGGCCAGAGAGGAACGTAAAAAAAAGAAAGAAAAGGAAGAGGGAAAGCGCATGGGCAGATGAGCAGGCAGACAGCGTATGTGGAGGCGTGCAATGGATTTTCCCCTTTTTTGTCTCGTGTCGTTACTTAGTCTTGTCTTAATGAATATGCCTCCATCTTTTGTTTCTTATGAGCATAAACATATACAATCGCCCAGAAGGGGTTCTAACTAGAGTCTGAGAATTAATACATTTTCAATGGGAGCAACTCGTGGTTTCGGGGGCGGACATGATGTTCTGGAGTGAGTTTTGGGGAGTGGCATCTGAGTGTACTTGGCATGACAGACTGCTTGTTTAAAAAACGTTAGTGGGGGAAACTATTTGTTTATTTCTAATTTTGGCTGTTGTATGTATCATGATTCAATTTGGTATAGACAAGTGCTTTAAGTCCTGTATAGTCTTGGCGCCTCTCGTCTTGGCCTTGGCATCTATTATTCCCTGTGACGTCCCCATTTGACAGACGATTCAACTCTGCGTTGAATCCGCATTGTTTCAGCCACGCCAGTGTAACCCTGGCTGCATTTGGGCCGCAGGCTGATTCACATGGGTTGATTAGTGGCCCAGCGCGCAGGATACGGCCGCTCTGACGCACTATGTAGGGATTTATACATGTACATATTGCGGTGCCCTAGTTGAACTTGGACTTGCCGGCCTTAGTTCAACACAACAAGCTTGTACAGTAACCAGGGGAATTTCCCTCGGACTTTTGAGTTTAGGTTGGACAAGTATGAACACATAGGGTGGAGGGAGATTAGTCTCAATGAAGTTTATGATGGAGACTCGCTGGATGCTATTTACCCATGGCTGCGTATTTGATAGACTACTTTTGAGGGGGAAGTCTTGTTCCTTACATCGTTTACCCCTGGGAAATTTCGATTTTTGCTATCCACAAACCTGGTGTTACAGCCCTCACTTGAGAATCAACTGCCTTGAGACTGGGCTGCTCTATCGCGAGCCTCCTTTTCCGCTTTCTCTTTCTTAATCTTATTGCACTCGTCGCATTCTTCCTGCGTCAGCTCGTCCTCCGACAGGTCCTGCTCGACTACATTATCGCAAGGCCTCCCCCGCTTGTACGCCTCCTCGCACGCTTTGAAACGACTCGAGTGGCAGACGTAGTGCCCAAGTTTGCCACAGACGTGAGGTACTATCATATCGTTGCACATTGTCGCCAAAAAGTGTCTTTTTTTTGGTAACTGGTTATGGGCTGTGGATTTTGGAAGTCTGGAGAAGAAAAGGGGGTCTTGGGCTCAGAAGTTGATGTGTTCTGGTTCTGGTCTGCTTGACTGTTAGAGAATCCGGGGAGAGGGAGAGAGAGGAGGATGCAGAGGGGTTTTATAGGGAGGAGAATCGCTGTTTATTTGGCAATGACTCTTCAGAAGAGAGACTTGATCAGTGTTTTGAAGAGCATAACTCACTTGTCTGGCTTGGCGTTCCGAATAGCCTGACGCTTCTCTTCGCAGTCTGGACACTCTTCGTTCTTCACCTCATCCTCCAGCCTCTTGACTTTGAGGATGCTACACAACTTCTTGTTCTCGATTCCCTTGGGGCACCAGACGGTGCGTTCTTGTTTGGCCACGTATGAGTCGCAGGCCTCGCAGTGGAAATCGACCTCGTAGACGGTGCACATGAGAACGAGAGGAAGAAAAGAGGGGAAGGGGG
>NAGG01000518.1:0-11905 GCA_003031705.1 Calonectria naviculata
CTTTCCAAGACGCTCTCGCTAAACAGCATAACAAACTCCCTGCCATCATTGCCTTGGTCCCCCCCGGCCGAGTGTCCCCCGAAAAGCCCTGACCCGCCAGCTGCAGCAGTTGCGCCTCCGCCCCCGCCACCGCCGCCACCTCAGCCAGCACCACCAAGCCGTAAACTTACCAGTCCTTTCTCTTGGCTCTCCCGTAACTCGAGCAAGGAAAAAGAGCTCCCAAACCCGCCAGCCCCCCAGACAAACCGAAGAAACACAGCAAGCTCCATTGCCACACTTACGAGCAACCCCGAAATGATGCTAAGTAGGCTGGAAGAAGAGGGGGATGTTGATTCGACACCCGTCGATGGAGCGCGTCGGAGCAGCCTTCGGGACAGGTTCAAACAGCTTCGATTACAGGTGGAGGGAGCTCACGTCCCAGAGGGCGAAGAAGACGAGGCTGGAAAGGCTGCCAAGGCAACAGGGCTCGGTATCACAACTGGTGTGGAACTTCCCGCTGGCGAGAAGCCCCTCCCATCTCCAGTTCCTGACCCAACCACTGGCTTGGCACCTGGGACAGCATCTGGCGTGAACGTGGGCCTTTCCTCCATCTCTGAAACTAATGTCGACTGGGATCTCTGGCAGTCTGTTGTCTATGAAGGCCCGGCAGCGGTGGCCCGCACGAGCGCAGAAGAGTTGAACAAGGCTATTGCAACAGGTATCCCGAGTGCAATCCGAGGCGTGATCTGGCAGGTCTTGGCCAACAGCAAAAACGATGACCTTGAGGCTGTTTACAAGGATCTATCCACCAGGGGTACAGACAAGAGCAGGGACCGACACAGCAATGGCACTACCAACAGCTCCCTGAGTAACGGAAACCTAAGTGTCCAAAGCGGAGAGGTTGTCACATCCTCCGCCTCTTCAGTTACCTCGGATAATTCAGGATCTAACGGCCTGCCATCACCGAATGCCGACAAGAACTCAGAGGCAATCCTCAAAGCACAGGCGGCGGCGGCTGCTGAAAGGAAGAAGAAGGAGAAGGAGGATGCCGCTAATCTTCAGAAACTTGAAAAGACAATTCGCCGTGATCTTGGCGCCCGTACCAGCTATTCTAAGTATGCGGCTGCTGCCGGCCTTCAGGAAGGTTTGTTCGGAGTTTGCAAAGCCTATGCTTTGTTTGATGAGGGTGTCGGGTACGCCCAGGGCATGAATTTCCTGATCATGCCGCTGCTCTTCAATGTATGTGTCTTCGCCGTCAATCTGGTTTTGGTTTTTGACATGCTCACTGGTTTTTTAGATGCCCGAACAAGAAGCCTTCTGCCTGCTCGTACGATTAATGAATCATTATAAGCTGCGGGACTTGTTCATTCAAGACATGCCTGGACTGCACATGCATCTGTACCAGTTCGAGCGACTATTGGAGGACTTTGAACCAGCCTTGTATTGCCATCTCCACCGAAGGGGAATTTCCCCTCATCTTTATGCGACACAGTGGTTCCTGACCCTCTTCGCCTACCGATTCCCTCTCCAGCTTGTCCTTCGTATTTACGACCTGATTCTCTCCGAAGGCTTGTCCGCTATTCTGCGATTTGGACTTGTTCTGATGCAGAAAAATGCGACCACATTGCTTGGCCTTTCAGACATGCAGCAACTTACCACCTATCTCAAGGACAAGCTCTTTGACGTGTATATCGACAAGGACCCCAGCCATGGCAGCCTCCTGGAGAATGGATTTTTTGGAAGTTCCAGTGCCAGCATGGACAAGGAGGTCTACCACGCAGACCAGCTCGTCAGAGACGCATGCGAGATCAAGATCACACCGGAAATGCTTAAGTCGTATACCGTGGAATGGGAAGAAAAGACGAAGGCAGAAAAGGATCGAGAGGAGGAGCTTCAGGAGCTTCGGGCCGCAAACCACAACTTCGCCATCAGGGTTCGTAGACTCGAGGAGAGAGTTGAAGTTTGTGACCATGAGCAGACCGATCTTGCCACAGAGCTTGTTCGCACCAAGGTAGACAACGAGGAACTTCGGGATGAGAACGAGAGCATGAAGGGGCAAGTTCGAGAGCTACGCATCGTCATCGAGAAACAGCCCGAAGAGCTGGAGGGAACCTGGAAACTTGAACGTGAGGAATTGATGAAAGCCAATGTCCATGTTCACGAGGAGAACCACAGACTGGAAAAGGAGATGGCCGAGCTCGAGGAGGAGCTGGTTGCAACAAAGCTCCGATATGCCGAGGTGAGTGCTTCTAAAGCAAGATTTGATTACACGAATGAAGACTGACTTTCTTTTCCAACAGATCAACTCTCAGCATGAAACGCTGAACCGCAAGTGGGCCGACCTCAAGCGCCAGTTTGCTTAAGCATCTCTTCTGCCATTGACATTTCGCCTTTGGCTGGCCTATTTTGGTTCTCCCGGTGTCCTTTTTTCTCGGGCGGATCGTTCCTTATGTACAAAGTCTTGCGTCCCCCTCCCTAAGTTCCGCCATCCGTTTCTTCCATCAGCTGGAGTTGGTTTTTCCTGCGTGGGCGGCGCAGTGCTCGCTGGATGAGGGCGGGCCGCTCGCAAATGTGGTAATGATGGGATCGTGGGGAAGACCCTTTGGTGGCATGTTTTTTTGATATCCCCCCCTCCCCAAAGCATGACGATTTTCCATCGCGTGTGGCACAGACTGGTGCTACATATGCAGGCGTTTTTCGGACAATTGGTTTCATGTTTTCTTATTTCCATACAAGGTAGAATTTTTGTATTGTCTAGTCAGGACTCCGTAGGGCAAAAATGGGTTGGAGTTGAATTGAAGAAGCATTTGACAATATGTTGTTTACTGGGTTCAATTATCTCACGACTGCACAAATAAAGGAAAGAGACCTTGATTATGAATTCAATTCATCGCAAGAAAAAGCTTTTTTCATTCCCTATGGACCCGACCCGATGCTCATGTGAAGCTCTTCTTGTCTGGAAAATCCAGAGCAGCGAGAAATCCTTAACACCATACCGAGGGCGGATACTCCACCACGATTTCAGCCACTTTACTTGTGGAGCTTGCGCTGGTAGAAAGCGAGCTCCTCACCCTCCAGGATGTAACCGTCGCAGCGGCCGGACTGGCCGGGACGGCTGGAGACAACGGCGTACAGACGACCGGCCTCGAACTG
Organism: Calonectria naviculata; assembly: GCA_003031705.1. NCBI lineage: Eukaryota > Fungi > Ascomycota > Sordariomycetes > Hypocreales > Nectriaceae > Calonectria > Calonectria naviculata. The sequence continues at coordinate 3,133 of NAGG01000518.1, forward strand.
CTTCTCAACAGCGCTCTCGACCTTGCCGGCAGCGGCGTAGCGAGCAGCCTGCTTCTTCTGGACAGCGTTGCTCTTCTTCTCCTCCTCCTCGGCCTTACCCTCCTTGGCGGCCTGGGCCTTCTGGCGTCTTCGGCCGATGGACTGGCCGTAGTGGGCCTCGTACCACTGTCGGAAGGGAGCGGCATCAATCTGGACGACGGCGCTCTTGGTCAGGGTGTTGGTTCGGACCAGCTCGTTGTTGGAAGGGTGGTAGGCGACACCGATGACACGGGTCTTGCGGGTGCATCCCTCGGAACCCCAGGCGAAGTTACCGGAGTCGAGACGGAGGGCACGGTACTTGTGGTTGCCACCACGAGTTCGGACGGTGTGAATGCGCTTGGGGCCAATACGGGTGTTGGCACCCTGGCGACCGGCCTCGAAAGCGCGCTTCTTCCCTGTTGTCAAAGGTCAGAACGTATGTCCCAAGGATCATACGGGCTTTCGGTATATTACGCACGGTAGTAGGCGCGCTTGGCACCGGAGGCGGATCGCTTGTGGCGAGAATCACGAGAGATACCCATGATTGCGGTTTCTGCAGCTGGGGAAAAATTATCCCAAGTGGTTAGCCAATGCTTCGCTGGCAGGCGAGGGGAGGAGGGCGACGATGGGACAGCGGCAACAAACTTAGCAAACTGGTAATCGATATCGGCAGTAGACGATGTCGTTGATCAGGATGCTGTTGAGTCGCGGTCTCGTCGATTGCTACTCACCTGATGAGGTTGACGGTCACCAGGCAATCGATTGTCGGATGGATGTGGGAGGAATGAACTTTTTGGCGGAACGAGCGTGGAGATCTGAATTGCATGCGAAATTGTGGTTGTGGGCTGCGGGCTTCGCTAGCCCGGGGTACGTACCTTCACCGCACTGCGGAAGGGAGATTATTCCGACTAGCCCTCGTTCTCACGTGACTATAAAGGGGACCCACTTCATGACCCATCATCATGACAAGTGGATAGGAAAGCATGAGGCAGTGAAAACTCATGGGCATCAAGTGGACGATTGAGAACATGGCAGATGATGATGGAAAAGCGTGGAAAGTTCATTTTACTATAATCAAAAGTTACTCAGAGGCTCTTTGATGGTGGTTTCTCTTTCTTCCAATCTTTATATGCCTGGTGAAACCCCTGCTGAAATTTTGGTGTCTCATGTTTTTCGTTCCTTAGTTGCTAGACAAACTCCATAATAATACCTATGGCGCTCCCCTGTTGAAGCCTGGACCGCAAACTTGCAACTTCATAATTGCGAGGGAAGCAAGTCTCAAAGAAATTGACGGAAGATTACATCCAATTCATTTTTCTCCGTGAAAGCAGCCTGAAGTTGCGGACCAACATCATGGGCGGCATCTTGATTTTTGCCTTTCTTTGTAATTAAAACAAAAGGGATAACATCAGAAAGTTACCCAAAGTTGATCTGTTTAAAAGATTTCGTCCTGAGCAAAGTATTGTCTTTAGTTCTGCCTACCCGTTGCTGGAACTTAGTATTTTTGCACGGACAGAAAATAAGAGGCATTACGACATTCTTCTCTGCCTTGATGGCTATCGACTTCGCCTCCTTCTTTGGTGACGATACCTGACGCAAACCATCGCCCGAATTATCATCAAGATACTCGGAATTCCTGAGCGGCTTCTTTGCAGTAGGACGCCCAGCGCATTTGAGCAGAAATTTTTGGAAGGGGCTTGCTAGTTGAGAGTGCAGCGTTGGCAGCGGGTTGACATTACCAAGCACGTAATTTTCATGCTTACTCGTTAAAAAAAAACCCAGTCATGAGGCAGGCTTTCGCTTTCTTCCTTCTTGTCTCTAATACCCATTAATACGTCAATGAGTCGTCGTACCAGGCCTATCTAGGTGTAGCTATACTGAATTGGTGCCTTTCTTGCATGATTGCTCAGATGCCTAGTAAGCTCGATCTCTCATGGAGAACGAAGTGCCATAAAGAGTATTTTTGTTAACAAAAACAGTGACCCATTTCAATGTATCATCAGTACCTTGCCATTACACGAGGGCGCCACCATCAAGTTTAAGGCGTAACCCTCGATTTTCATGATATGATAGACCGTGACGAGGACATTAACGCTTCAATTATTCTGCAAATTAAAAAAATATTGGTATTGATGAACTGATGATATTTTTCCTGGACAATGAGTCACTTATAGTTCCTCCAAGTCATGATGGCGGTGTTGTTGTGATTACACACTATGCCACCCTGTTGTGCGTGAATGAGGACAGGCACTCGACCTCTGAAGATGGCATCAATTTTATTGAAAAGCATTTAACTATGGGTTTTTTTTGTCAAATTTGCATTCCTAGTAGGCTTGAATCTGGATCAAATCTCTGCTCCTTCTCAGACTTTCTAAAACGGAGTGGGCCAGCCATGTCCTCCGAGATCCTACGTGGGCATTGTGAAGATCCAATGCCAGGTCCGCCTTTAAAATGTTCAAGCCAAACAAGGCTAAAATCCAGCTTCCGTAACGTTAGTCCCGCACATCCCCCAGTTCCTGATCTACTTATCCTGCTGTGTTTCCCCCTCCTGAAGTTCTTCCTCTTCTGTTTCCATCTCATCAATGTGATCGAGGATTTCTTCAAGCGAGGCTGGAATCTCCGTCACGTCAACATTTGGGACAGAAGACGAATCTTGTGGTGAGTCTGCATTCGTAGGCAGAATGTCTGCAGAACCAAGCTTGATTTCCTTCATGTTCCACCGAGCAGACCCTCTAGGGCTGTACATTGGGCCATTCCCCTCGATCGATGTTTGGGATGCGACAATGTTGAGGCGAGGGAGAGGAAAGTAGCGACCATGATACATTGCACGTTTATCACCTTCCTCCTTAAACTCTGCTAGAGATGGCCAATCTACGCGGCGATATTCACTGTCGGGCTGTTCTTTGTGAAAGCAGGTTGTAATGGCAAAAATAGAAGAAGCCGTGTATTCAAGCTTTTTTCCTTGAAAAGCCTCTGCCACCAGGTGGATGTCCTGATCACTGTTGTTTGGCTTGGAGAGGAGCTTACCAACTTTCCGCAGAAGTTTTGTTCTTTGCGATTCTGCAGCATCCGCTTTCAGTGCTGTCAGCTCTGCCGGGCTTTGTGGAATGAATGGTGACTTATCCGCGCCCATGTAATGCAAATTCATCGACATTCTCTGAAAGGCAGCCCTTTCCTTGGTCTCAGCGCTTACCCACCGCATGGACTGAGACCACGACCCATTTTCGGCGGAGCGCGTACTCACTGTTGGTGGAGGCTGCGTGGAGAGATCTCGATGCAATGTGTTCCGTTGAGACCCTGAGGCCCGGGCAGTCTTGGAGACATGTCGCAGCTGGTTATCGGAAGAAACCATAATGTCCCCTGATGAAACCGTGTTTTTCGAAAGTATGGTTTTTGGAGTAACCGAAGTCAATGGGTCAGCATGATGGCTTACAGCTTGTTCAAGTCGAGGAGCTGATTCCAGTTGTTCTCCCTCAAAGGTACGATACCCCGTCTTCCCCTTTTCATTCGGGGACTTGTTTCTCGTGGACTGCTGAGGTAAGCGCTGGTTTTTCTTATTAGTCTTGGGACGTATACGCCTGCGGGGGAGCCCAAGAGTTACCGTTCTCAGGACTGGGCGAGCCATGGTGGCTTCTTGTTCCCGTGAAGGTTCTATCGGTGGTTGGTTTGACTTGGCATTTTCCGCGGCCACAGACCTGCCCCGGGGTTTCCCCCGAGATAAAGGCCGTGACTCCATATTTTCTTTAGACTTCTCACTTATAATTGAACTGGGGCCAGCAGTGGGTGCGAATTGTTGATTCATTGACGCCTGCCACGGCTTCACATACGGGGTTCTGGAAGGGTTCAAAGGTCCTCTCGACGGCCAGATCGAACCTGAGTGCTCAAATGTCTGATTCCATGGTAAATGAGGTGTCTGTGACATTGGGACCGGTGGGATAGCTGGGACCATGAAACTGGGGCCGTAGGACGGTAGGTTTTGCGCATGGTAATATAGATAGCCATTTGTCGACCACGAGAACGGGGGTGCCATAGCATTGGGATAATTAAATGAAGGGAACGACGGGTTCGTCATAGGAGAAGTTTTTGATGACGTGAGATTTGACGAGGCTCTGGAATCTGCCGAAGTTGCCCGAGCCGGAATGCGCTGCTCGGCTGCTATCTCGTGCTCGGGCTTTGGAGTTGGTGGCATATTTTGAGCAATTCTAACCGGCTCCATGGTATTGCGTTTCCGGGGACTAAGGGGCGCCGGAGGTAGGGCTGGGCTGGCTGGCTTCTTTTCATGTTCCGCAGCGTTGGCCGTTCCCGGCGTATCAGCTTCTTTCTCTTGTGTTTGTCGGTTGGCGACTGCGGCCTCATGATTTGGCTCCTCTGTTTTGTTGGATACCTGAAGAGACCCAGCTCTGATAGGTGGTCCAGACGAAAGCTCTATTATTCTCTTTCCCTCCTTTCTCGCCAATTTCTTCGTCGTTCTTTTCTTTTTTCGGCTTGCCTTGGATAAGGGTTCGGCTTCAGTCTGAGGGGTTGCTTTTTGGTTGGCGGTCTCAAGAGACGGGAACATTGTATCATAGTTCCCGGGATCTAAAGCATCTCTTGTACGTGAGCTCTCCCCCTTACTGTTCGCTCGTCGCGGGCCGGTCGGGACATGTGCACTTGAGAATAGCTGAAAGCTCTCACCATCAACACCGGGCTCGGGCGAGAATGTGCCCGGTGTAAAGGTGACTGCCCGGGGATTCATCCTAGATGAGGGGTCGGACCTTGGACGTCCATGCGGGTCGATTAAAGAAAAAGGCAGAGATCTCGAGGAAATCCCAGCCAGGCCAGCGGCGTGATGTTTGTCCAATCTTCCAATGATTGACAAAGGCTGGGAATTCTCATATGACCTCGAGAGGGTTGTTGGCCTGATCTAAGTTTGGTGCCTGGTCCAAGCAAACATTAATAACGAAGATTCCCAAAAGCTATTATTAAACGTCCTGGAACCCGTCAGAAATAGCAGTACGGGGAGGCTAGATAACCCACTATGATTGGATCAGGATTAAATATTCTGACCTGGTGAAGAGAAACGGAGCAGTCTTTTCAGGGTCTAGATAGGTTAGTACGGTGGGTTATGTGTTCATGATGGGTGGCCACATACATAAAAAGTCGCGTCGCGTCGCTCCAGATTGCCAGGCTAGCGGACAAGGCGGTAACAACAAGGCTGAGAGGGGGGATCAGAAATCGACACCATGCACAGGCTGTTTATGTCGGCGGTGAATTCGAGCTGGCCGCACCTGGCTCTCACCTGGCAACTGGCCAAGTGTAATGGGATAGATGGGTATTTACGACCACTCGAGCTCCCCAAGATGAAAAGGAAAAGGAAGGATTTAATTTGGCATGGGATGATGACACAGGGCTTTTATATCACTGGGTATTTGATCATGAGTTGTGAGTTCAGAGTGAAATATTGGAATAGAGTAGCTGACGCCGAGGTGAATATGGATTATCACAATGGAGTGACCTTGTCTACATGCCGGGGCGAACTTGAATAACTCTCCTGCATAAGTGCATGAATTAGCTCAAAGCAAGTATAAGTTGTATGTAGCCGTGAATCAGCGATGTTTGATCCATGCGCTTCTATCGAGAAGATGTCACAGCTCTCTTTGTCTCAATCCAGGACGATCGGAGAGAGGGTGAAGAGGCACATGTTGGAGAGCGCGACGAAGCGAGGAATCAGATGTAGGCAATATTTAACGACTGAGCCGTTGTTGAATAACAATTTCACATTGTAAATTCGAATGAGTTCACAATAGGCGATGTGGTCCGTGTGACAAAAAAGTGATAACTTCACCTCCATTCAAGTAAGACGGGTTAAAATATAATGTAAGCCGCCTGAATTAGTCTAATATCAGATGCAATTCAGCCTGGCCTCCAGCCATGGCTCGCTCAGCTGACAGGCGTATCCCGATGTATGGTCAGAACTTAACATTGCAAAGTACCTAATTGGGAAGAAACCGGCACGTAGAGCAGGGGGGAAGAGCGCTGAATGGCCAAGATCCCAGCCCCGCCAACTTTTGAAAATCAGAATGGTGGCGGCGATGATGATGATAATCAGGAGAACATTGACCCGATTCGCGGTCCAATATTGGCATTTATACGTCAGCCCGCATCCGTCCACACCTTCTGGGGACTCGGCAATTGGATGTGATATTAATGAATCACGCGAGGTGCGAAACTAGGCATGTCATATCCGGTGATACGGCTGAATATGGCGGCGATGGTGATTTAAGAAAGGCCACACTGTTCAAGGGGGTAAGAATGCTAAAGAGCCAGTGTCCCATGCCCACTGCTGGCTTACTTGATTGAAACTAAAAGAAGAGTAGCAGGACGGTTGAATCCTTTCGACCAATCCAAGACTGCGGCGACTTTCATCCCAACAAAGGTGTAGGTGCAGGTCCACGGCCAGCACATGCCCCACTCGCCGAGGTCTTGGCGTACCCTGGCCTCGGCCCACTTTACATTATTCGCCCTCCATTATTCGTCCCTCGCGTGCCTGAAATAAGTTACTGTATCCTCAATATCCTCAACACCACGAACTCCCCTAATCAATCCTGTCCGCTTGTTTTGCCCAGCGGTTGTTCAAGATGGCTCCCGCTCTAACGACCCTGAAGCTCACCAATCGCTGTAAGGTCTCATTGCCCTGATTCCAACCTTCCTTTGGTGGCTAACGCCCAAGAAACAGCTCCGAAGAAGCCCATCAAGAAGCTTCCTGAATCCGTCGAGCTTGGTCCCGATACCACCGTCGAAGATGTCAAGAAAATAATCGCCAAGGCCGCCAACATTGGCGACTACAACCGTGTTGGTCTCTTCGACCCTACCACCAAGAAGACTTTCAAGAACCGCAAGGCTCGCATTGCCGATGAGCCCGCCGTCGTTGCTACTGGCGAGGTTCTCGTCAAGGATCTGGGTACGCCGCTCTATTCCCCCGTTCCTAGTGTTTGTATAGCCCATTGTTCTAATTTTCGATTCGATAGGCCCTCAGATTGCCTGGAAGACCGTCTTCGTCATCGAATACTTCGGCCCCATCCTCATCCACCTCGCCGTCCTTGCTGCCCGCCCATACATTTATAAGAACGGTGACGCCCCCATGTCGCAGACCCAATGGCTCTCATTTGGTCTGATTGTGCTGCACTTCCTGAAGCGCGAGTACGAGACGCTCTTTGTCCACAAGTTCTCTGCCAACACGATGCCCGCCTTCAACATCTTCAAGAACAGCTTCTTCTACTGGGCCCTCTCTGGTGCCCTCTGCGCCTACTGCATCTACAGCCCCACATCCATCGCCGCCACCGCAGACATCCCCGTCATTGACGCTGTTGGCACTGCGTTGTACCTTTTCGGAGAGACTGGCAATGCCTTGGTCCACCGATACCTGTCATCTTTGCGATCCAGTGGTGGTACTGAGCGCAAGATCCCCCACGGCTACGGTTTTGGCATCGTTACCTGCCCCAACTACATGTACGAGATTCTTTCCTGGATTGGTGTCATCATTGTCAGCCGAGACTGGAGTGTCGCTTTGTTCATTGCCTTTGGCGCTGCACAGATGTTTGACTGGGGCAAGGGCAAGGAGCGTGCCTACCGCAAGGAGTTTGGTGACAAGTACAAGAAGAAGCGATATGTTATGCTTCCTGGACTCCTGTAATGCTGTTCGTCATTGAGTGGTGATGCTAAAGGGGAGGGACAAAAGCAGGAATAATACGAGGCCTGCATGGAGATAGAAAAGTAGTCCAGGCCAGGAGGCCGACGTTAATATGTTACTTGAACGAGGTTAGGTGATGTAGCAGAGGCGAGGATATGGGACTAGAACGGTGACATCTAGAACGATGAACGGATAAAAAAATTATATGGGTTCAATTGGCATTCTGATAGACTGTATCCGTGTGTTCCTAGAGTGAATGTCCTGTCGATCATCCTTGTTCAAGCATACGAAACTCCCCAACGCCAGCAAATCCAGATAAGTTCCAGGCCGTCATCACATGTCTACATCGTATAGCCCGTGGGATAGTCGTCATTCTCGTCAAGCTCCGTTCCCCCCCTCACGATGCTGTGGATGCCGTATCGGAGCCCTTGGCCCCTCTTCCGGTGCTGGACTCTGGCTCCGTCAAGCTGCGGCTCGCCTCGGACCACGTCCCCGTGACGCCATCCGAGTCAACGCCCATCTCAACCTCGTCGTCCACGCGAGCCTTGGACGCATCGCCGTGCTCGTCGTCGTGATACTCCAGCTTCCCCCGCACATCCACATCCATCTTATCGTCGTCGTCGTCACCGTCGTCATCGCTCATGACACTCCCGCACTCGCTGCAGCTGCAGCTGCAACTCCCGCTGCCGCCGCCGTTGGCCAGGCGCACCGTCTCCTCGAGGACTAAAAAGTCCCGCTCCAGCACCTCGGCCCAGTTCTGGACGTTGCCGAGCTCCTTGATGCGGCGGGCGGCGACGTCGGCCTCGCGGGCCAGCTTCTCGCGCTCGCGGCGCAGGCCTTCGGTGGCCCGCTGCACATCCTGGGCCTGGCGGCCGAGGGCGGCCGCGTTGGAGTGCAGTGTCGACGCGCGCCACTGCAGCTCTGAGTCCATCATGTTCTCCAGGGTCGCCACCACGGCCGCGCGCGCCTCCGACACGTGCCGCTGGGTCTCGGCGGACGGCAGCGTCGACTGGAGCAGCGGCGCCGCGGGCGGCCGTGGTGGCGACCCTGGAGAACATGATGGACTCAGAGCTGCAGTGGCGCGCG
>NAGG01000519.1:0-23088 GCA_003031705.1 Calonectria naviculata
CAAAAGTTATTCCCGGATTCTTCGAGTAGCATCTTTGTATGCCAGAAAAAGCAGATCCAACATGGCCCCCAGGACAGCCATTTCATCCAACTTCTGGCTTTTAATCTATGGCTCAGATGTTTATATATGCTAAAAATCATCTCTTCAAAGGATTATACCTCGGGCATCAAATGATTTTCACAGTGGGGAAGAAGCAGGCCATGTGGGGGTGGAGGCCCGGGTTATTGACTGGGAGGGGGAGGGGCCGTGCTGAAGATGTCGATGAAGCCAATACGTGACATGAATTACTATGCCTCGGCGAAACATCTACAAGTTTCACCTTGTATGTTTCAATGAGTTGGAATGTGAGATCTCAGACCTTGGGCTTCTTGTACAAGCCAGGTTTAACCAAGTGACAAAGGATACACAGGTCCTCACCATTTCGAGGACCTGACTAATTTCATATTTGTCAAACTTGAAGAGAACCTCATTATGATGCTATTAGTAACCCCACAACCCGTTATCACTACACCGGAACGTGGGGTGCATCCCCAGATGCGGAACAGCTGTGAACGCCGAAGATCCCGGGGCTACGCCTGCTAGCCTGAGACCAATGCTTCCGGGGTCTACCACAGCTGCTACGAACCTTCCTATGCGACTGGTGCTGGTAAAATTGGACATTTCTCAAAGAGAAGACATATAAGAATAGTTATTTATAATGATTGACGGCGGGTGTCAGTCTTTGGTCAATTGCGCGCTATCCGGGAATTTTGGAAAATTATGCTTAGCAGCTCAACGGCAGAGTCTCACCACTAAAAAAAGGCTGTGTTGCATTATTCAGACATCTGGGGTAAAATCCGGGGTACGGACTCTTTACTTATTCGCCGAACTACTCGTTAGCCCAAAGTTAGATGCTATTACATTCATCCCCCACTTTCCACGAACCTCTACCCATGCCACCTGTTTTAGATCAGATCTAACATCTGTCTGGGCTGGGGCAAATGCTTGTGCTCAGCCGTTCCCGGTCCCTCCTGTTAACTATATAATGCACCTCAAGCCTACCGTTATGCTCTGAATAAAGGGCTTCTATTGTCAATACATTCTACATTCGAGTGACACCGCCATGACAATGGATTCAGCAACTGTTAGTGCTGTTTCCCTCGAAATGGGCGAGGTAACGCAGCGCATCCACTTGCGGACCATAATCTGCGTCATAGTAGGCTTTCCCTGGCTCTCCTGTACGGACACTGCGTTGACCATGCATATAGGCAGTCTGCTTCCTCTATACGGCCCAGCTCATCGCAGTCCTTGGTTCTGGTGTATTAGCACAGCCCATGGCACAAGTAGTCGGCGGCACGTCCCAGTCTGTCTGGTGCTCATCACTTATCACCATCATGACCGTTGCCCTCAACCCGCCAATGGGCCAAGTTGCCGATTATTGGGGCCGGAAATGGCTCGTAATTGCGACACCTGCTATGGGAATTATTGGCTCCGTCATAATCTCAAGAGCACAAAATATTGGAACACTCTTGGCGGGGTTTGCAGTCATGGGTCTTGCCTTTGGAAGTCAATCGGCCATCTCAAGTGTGGTGTCTGAGGTTGTGCCCCGGCGCCATCGGCCATTTGCACAAGCGGCAGTAAACGTAGGAGGAAGCATTGGAGGCTTCACAGGTCTACTCATGGCAGGCGGTCTGCTCCGTGATGGAGATTATACAAACTACCGCATCTATTGGTATACGGAGGCGGGAATCTTTGCCCTGGCACTGTTCGGATGCTTTGTTGGGTACAACCCTCCACCAAGAGAATTGGAAGTGTCGCTTACGAGGGCCCAGAAGCTCGGGAGCCTTGATTGCATTGGATACATGCTTTTTGCGCCGGGTCTGGCCCTTTTTGCCATGGCGTTGTCATGGTCTGACAATCCATACTCGTGGAGCGATGCCCACATTCTTGCGCCGTTCATCATTGGTATTGCTATGATGGCCTTGTTTTTCGTCTACGAATGGAAGATTAAGAAAGACGGCATACTTCATCATGGCCTCTGGCGCCATCGCAACTTTGCCCTCAGCCTCTTCGTCATCTTCGTTGAGGGGGTTGCCTTTTTCTCGGCCAACAGCTACTTCGTCCTTGAATTGACTGTAGTATACGGATCCTCCATGTTCACAGCCTGTTTGAACTTCTTGCTTGTATTTATTACGGGCGTAGTTTTCATCCCTCTCTTTGGCCTGTGGTCCTCGAGGTTCAAAGTATTGAGAGCCCCGCTCATGTTCGGTGGCGTATTCTTCGTCATCTTCTTCGTTCTGTTAGCCGTCGCCAAGCCCAGCACTTCTAGAGCAGCTCTTTGGGTGTACCCAGTCATAGGTAGCGTTGGATTATCATCAATCTTGCCTCTTTCCATGGTTGCTGCTCAGATGGCGACGCCACCAGAACTAATCACGATCGCATCCAGCTTGATGATTGCTATTCGAAGCTTGGGTGGTGCTATTGGATTGGCAATCGACAATAGTATATTCAACAGCGCATTGGAAAGGGAAATTCCGAAAAAGGTTGGTGCTGCAACACTTTCACTTGGGCTTCCGAGTTCGTCCCTCCCATCATTATTACAGGCTTTGTCCTCAGGCAGTCATGAAACCATTGCAGCTGTTCCAGGTATCACACCTCGTATCATGGAAGCTGCAAGTGATGCCTCGAAAGAAGCGTATTCAATTGCCTTTCGTAATGCTTGGATTTGCTCAGCAGCATTCTGCGCTCTCATGACCTTTTGTAAGTACTCTGAATCACCTTCAAACGTCTCGCCAGTTCTGACCGAACATAGTGTGCTGGTTTCTTCAGGATCAGAAAGCGGAATTTAACGGGCAAATTGAGGCGCCTGCTGAGGTTGACTTGCTGAACAGCAAAGTTAAAAAAGGTTTATCTCGTGAATCAATGCAGATCGAAGAGAAGAAAACCGCGGCGGAGAATCCGGAGGTGCTTCATCAAGAAAACGTGGCTTATGAAAAATAATACTTTGGAGTTGAATGCTTCCAATGTAATCTAGCTGATAACGAGCCCATCAATGATGTCTCTGATATTTTGTTTCGGACCTGGCTTTGAGCCATTTGCTCTCCTGTGTTGTTGGTGACAGAGCTGATTGGGGGAGTTGCTTTTATCCGTCTGGATAAATAGCTTTGGGGGGAAGAAGGTCAACTGTGGGGGATCAACACAATGGCCTGACTAACATCATAGCGACAAATCAAGCACTCGATTGAGAAAAGACAATCCCTGCTTAAGCACCTTTAGAGGTTAAGTGGTCGGGAAATTCGTATGAATTACCCCGAGATCAAACAGTCATGGTGCCTAAATTAGAAAAGTACCCCACTGGACATGAAATGACCTCAAGATTGCGGGGTTTGGATTCTTATACATCAGAAACTTAATTCCACCATTTTGAGACCAAAAGACAAAAAATAATACAGAGCTTTCTAAATTCATCATAGCAAAAGATATTCACAGCTGGGCTTTATCAGGCCCATGGTGGTTGGTTCAAAATGGTAATAGTAACGAAATTGCCATGGTTTATCCTCGCTTCTATTGTGCAAGCAAAAATCGACAGGTGAGTTTGGAGTAGGCATCTCCCAATCGACTAGAGACTTACATGAACAAGATACAAAATCGTGTCAGAGAATAATATCGTTCGTACAAATCTTATCAACAATGAGACGACGCCCCTCCAAGTTGGCAACGGCAACTTTGCCTTCTCCGTTGATACCACGGGAATGCAGACTTATCTCCCTTTCAACACAATGTCTGTTTGGGCATGGCACAATGATACGAAACCAGGAAATGGGTGAGCTATTGCTCTGAAAGTGGAATATTTTGGTACTAACTGCTAGTCCAAGCAATATCGAAGACTACACAGGAGTGCCTGTCCTCACGCATGGGCGCAATGTGTCATATGATCTTCCTGATCCAGAGCTCCAAGACGTGACTCAATGGCTAATTGGCAACCCCAATCGCGTCAATCTCGGCCGCATTGGGCTTCGGTACAACAATGACACTCTCAAAGCGGACGATATTTCAGACACGCGTCAAGAATTAGACCTTTGGAACGGAGTAATTACATCAACATTTACAGTTGGCGATACCAAAGTCAAGGTAGTGACCTGGAGTGATTTTGGCTCTGATACTGTCGCTTTCGAGATCGAGTCCGAGCTTATTCAATCTGGTAAGCTCACGGCAGAGCTTGATTTTCCCTATCCGCCGATCCACACAACAAAGTACAAGTATGAAGTGTTTACTGGTGTTTACGACTTCCCGACAAATCACACCACCACTATTGAGAAGAGGCTTTCCAAGGATGCTGCACATATTCTCCACGAGATGCAGGAAACTAAATACTTCGTTAATATGCGTTGGCCAAAAAGTTCCCCTCTTTCACTAACAAAGTTGGAACCCGCAAAGTCAACCGCAATCACTGCTCACCGATATATTCTTGCACCAGAATCGATCAAAGGATCCAAAATTTCTCAGTTATCCTTCGCTGCCCACTTTTCGCCATCCAAGAAGGTACCCGAGCTTCCTACAACTATTAGTCGACGAAATCGCATCGGCTGGAACGACTATTGGAAACAAGGTGGTTTCATAGACCTTACGGAGTCGTCCAACCCGAATGCAACCGAACTTCAACGCCGCATAGTCCAGTCTCAATATCACGTTCGTGTGAATAGCGCAGGTAAAGGGGAACCGCCGCAAGAAAGTGGCCTTATGAATAATGGGTGGTATGGTGGGTAGCCATTACTATTATCCAATTTGCCAAGCCTCAAACTGACGGAGGGAAGGGAAATTCCACATGGAGATGGTCGTTTGGCATTGCGCTCATTGGGTCTCATGGGGCCGCGAGAAATATTTTCACGACATCTTTCCAGCCGTATATGAGTCGCTATTGCCAACATCGTTCGATCGGGCGAAACGTATGGGATGGGAAGGTGCTCGATGGCCCAAGATGACCGAAACCCACTCAGGTAGAAGTTCTCCTGGTTCCATCAACGGGTTTCTTGTGTGGCAACAGGTAGGTGCTGCAATATGTGAAGACCGTTTGACTGAAACTAACAAGTGTCTTTCTCCAGCCACATCCTATGTACATGGCAAAGCTAGCATATAAGTCACGGCCAAGTCAAGAGACGTTGAAGCGCTGGGACCCGGTTCTTGAAGCAACCGCAGACTACATGGCCTCTTTCGCGTGGTACAACGATTCTTCCAAATACTATGACATTGGTCCACCGTAAGAATCATCAGCATGGTAGCAGCGCTGGTCTAAACTAACATTTCAATAGGTTATACGGGGTCACTGAAAATACCCCTCCCCGACAGACATTGAACCTGGCCTACGAGATTGCCTATTGGCGTTATGGCCTTGACGTAGCTCGCGAGTGGAAAAAGAAACTAGGTCAATCTGTTCCCAAACACTGGACGACCGTGGCAAATAGTCTCGCCAAACCCCCGCAGATTGATGGGCTGTATGCTGTTTATGAAGGTCTTAACGCCTCATGGTGGGAGGACCCAGCTCTCACTGGCGACCCGCGAAGCCTCAACATGCTTCAAGGAATTCTGCCAAATACTCCTGCTGTCGATGAAAAGATTGCGCGGTCAACAGCAGACAAGATCTGGGAAATTTGGCCTGACTCGAAGATACGCGGGTGGGGACGACCAATTTTGGCCATCAACTCGGCTCGAATTGGAAACTCAGAGAGAGCGATTTACCACTTGACTGCATACGATTATTGGAAATTCGATGACGCAGGTGAGTTATAAGTCTTGTGAGATTATGGAAAATTATCTTAACCTGGGCGCTTGTTAGGATTTGCGATCCGTGGTGGCGATGGTGGGACGCCGCCTCCATTCATGCCAGGCAATGCTGGATTGCTATTGGCAGGTAAGATAATGAGGTTGGTATCATTTTGAGAATCGAGACTAATATGATTCACAGTGGCATACATGGCTGAAGGCTGGGATGGGTCGTCTGGTGATGCACCTGGCTTCCCGAAGAACAAAGGCTGGGTGGTTAAGAAGGAGGGTCTTGTCAAAGCCTTGTAACTACATGTAAATGACTTGGATAGTATGATCGAGGATTTTTACGGTACTGTTCCGTTTTGTCAGCTTGTGAAATTAGGCTGAGGACGAATTCTATGAGGGAGCGTCCTAATCAGTCCTGCTCAGCCGCAGACAACCTCGTCAGCTCGCTTAAACTCGACTAAACTAATTTAGGTGAGTATTTCGACGCTAAGAGTGCAAGAGCTGTTTCCCGTCATCACTGCAGATGTGCCCTCCCTCTCATTTGTAGATGTGTGGTTAGGTGACATTTTAAGGTGCATGAACTTTGCCGTATTCCCGTATCATCCAGTTGATAGTGGCAGCCACGATATCCTAGTGTCCATTTTTGCACCAAAGGGGGATTTTTTAGAATCACTGGAGTACAGTCTACGATGCCGAAAATGCCGGGGAGTACAAATTACGAATATCAAGCACATTCGGTAAATCGGCTGCCGATTATTTATTCTAGTCTCTCCCCCATTAGAGTACGGCTCTATGGACACATACAATGCTCTTTTCTATGACCTTGTCTAGAATCTACACCATATCTGGGCTTTATTTCATCTTCACTAGCCCCCATAGACCATGTCTGAACAACGATTGCACTCGCTTTGGAGAAGGTCTCCTCAAGCAGGTGCACCATACGAAGCTCCTCCACAAATCGCCTCCACAGGGCCACCCCTTCAATCATCTTTCAACCTTCCTCCTTTTCCTTCATCATCTCCCCTCAAACCAATCGCAATACCAGCTACTCATTCTAAACTTGGGTCACCCTTTCTGCGTGCATACGCCCCCGTACTTGAGAGCTACGGCATCTCTCGAGCTCAATTCATATCTTTTCTTGATGAATTAAACCGAGTTTCGGCTGCAAGCCCTCCTTTACAAGTTGTCGGCTTGGTCGGAACGGTTGCAAGTTTTGTTCCTTCTGCAACAGTCCAGATTGTCGGGACCGTGGCTCAGGTTGGGGCGAAACTAGCGAACGTAGGCGTTAGTAAGGGACGTACGGAGTCCCTCCTCCGCAAAAAGAATCAAGAGATATTTAATCCAAAAGGCCTAAAGGTCCAAATAATGAAACTGGAAGCTCTTGCCAGGCTCGCAAACATCCCAATCTTGACATCCAACTTCAAACTCGATGAAAACTCTTCCCTTCTGCCTCCTTTCGATAATGAAGCTGAAATGCGGGCGACCCCTGTCCATCAACGTTGTCTAGATAGCCTACAAGGCTGGGTCGAACAACTTGATATGAACTCTCTACCGAGCATGGAGGTTCCTAATAGCAGGCTAGGTCGACTCCATGCTTCCAGCAGTGCGCGTCAAAGGAAAAGGGAAGAAGAAAAGGCGGTCGATGAATGGATGAAGTTGAATTCCGATTACCATAACGAACGAGAAAAGATTCGCAGCGACTATGAGGACGAGATGCAAAAACTTGCGGAAAAGGAACAGGAAGTTCTCTCGAAAGAGAGGGCTGAGCCTCGAAAATTGCAGGAATCACTTGTCGAGATTGAAAAGGAGAGGGAAAAGGTGAAAGGAGAATATAACGAAAAGATGTCCAAGACTGACACTGACATGGCTCATGGAGACAAAGAGCATGAAAATATGCGGAAGATATTATGGCTTGTAGTCTACCTAGATGCTACCAGTGGGGGTGTCGTTGCAAACTGAAGTGGAATAATAAGCCAAAATACGAACAACACCTCGCGACGGGCGGCCGACCAAATAACACAAACAAATAAACTAGTATAAAGTAACGCAACCCATGCAGAGATTGCTTTTTACTTATTATTTTAATATTAGAAAATATTATTCATTGCTTTAGATTCTAAATTAAAGCAGAGCGGCCCTGGCAATCGAGAGGTGACGCTAGCGTTGTGGGCAATACACTACTTCCGCCCTATTTTCCGTCGGTTTGTACAAGATACAACGACCGGCTGCCATAAACTCCGAGACTATTTTCTCCTATTTCCTCCCTTGTGCCATCCAACCTCTTATTGATTCAGCAAACTCTATGTTTCCTTTATGAATAGCCCAATCAAGCGCTGTCCTGCCTCCTTTGTCCTTCCATTTGATGTTTACGTTTTCTGTTTCCACGAGGAGCTTACCATTGCTTGCATGGCCGTTGATGGCAGCCCACCCCAGGGGCGTAATATCATTCATGTCTTTAGAGTCAGGATCAACCCGTGCCTCGAGCAACAATTTAACCATGTCTTGATTGTTTCTCGTAACGGCAAAACTCAATGGTGTCCGGCCATATTTGTCTCTTGAATCAGCTTCAGCACCTGCTTCGAGAAGCACTTCAATTATTTTCGTTTGGCTGTGTCTAGTTGCAAGGCTGAGCGGCGTCCGGCCATAATTATCCCTTGGGTCAACTTTAACACCTGTTTGCAATAGTACTTTAGCGATGCCAACGAGTCCTCCTCGTGCAGCTAGGCTGAGAGGCGTCTGTCCCAGAGTATCCTCGGTTTCTGTTTCAGCCCCCGCCTTAAGAAGAACATCCACTGTAGATATGTTGTACCCTTCTATCGCATAGCTCAACGCTGTTCTGCCAAATCTATCTTTAGTGTTGACTTTGGCGCCCTTTTTAAGAAGCAGTTCGACTGTAGGCGCGCTATCTTCTTGCTGTGCGGCATAAATAAGTGACGTTCTTCCAGATACATCAACAGATTCGGCATCGGCACCATGGCTTAGTAGTAGCTTCAATGGTACATCACCTTCGTTCGGTCCATGACTTTGCCCCGCAGCATAGCTTAAGGGTGTCCTTCCATGAGCATCTTTCAGTTCAATTTGGGCACCGGCGCCAAGTAAAAGATGTGCAGTGGCCCAATGAGGATTCGTAGCAGCGTAGGATATTGGCGTCCGACCCGAGAAGTCTTTTAAGTCAACCTCAGCGCCGTATTGGAGTAAGACTTTTACTGCATCTGCATGACTTCCATGGGCAGCATAGCTCATTGGGGTTCGACCATAGTGGTCTTTGTGGTCACACTTGGCGCCATGCTTTAGCAGCTTTTCAACAATCCCCTTACAGCTTGGTTGCAGGCTCAAAACCAATACCAAAGCCGTACGTCCGACGTGGTCAGCTGAATCAATATCAGCATGATATTCAAGCACTGTGGTCACCATCGATTCACTGCCACTCGCAGCAGCATACATTAGAGGCGACCATCCCTTTTCATCTTTTGAATTAACGTCGGCACCATTTTCGAGTACAACATTCGCGGCATCTAAATCACCCCTCTCAGCCATGTGTGAAAGCGGAGTTCTGTCATAATTGTCTTTGAAGTCCACTTTTGCACGGTACGCGATTAATAGAGTCGTTAGGTCTGATCCTGACGCATGACTTAGAGGCGTCCGGCCAGACGTATCCTGGACATCAACTCGAGCTCCTCGTTTCAAAAGCTCGGCAGCAATTTTGACATTTCCTACTTTAGCGGCCAATAGCAAATTTGCGTTGTCCTCGTTCACTGAGACGTTGATGTCAACTCCATGACTGATAAGTAGCCTGGAAATTTCCTCGTGGCCATTCTCAACCGCATACGAGAGAGCTGAACGACCATTTTCGTCTCTTGAACCTGTATCAATCTGGTCTCTTTGTAGCAGTTGATTCACGATTGCCACTCTGCCAAGTTCGGCTGCATATGAGAGAGGCGAGCGGCCGTGCACATCTCTGGTATTTATGTTGACTATATCCGACCGAAGGAGCAAGAATGCGATAGCCTCGTGGCCATGTTCAACAGAATAGGAGAGGGGCGTCGTCAATGAGTAGTCCAAAGAATTAGGGTTAGCACCACCCATTTCAAGGAGTAGCTTGGAGGTACCCTCGTAACCTCTTTCAGCGGCGTAAGAGAGTGGCGAGCGTTCATAATCATCCTTGGAATCGACATCCACCTCTCCTGTGGCTAGCAGTTGGCGAACGATTTCTTCATGCCCATTTTTAGCAGCATGCAGCAATGGTGAACAACCATCATCGTATTTATAATCGACATCCAGCTGCTTTGTTGCGAGCAATTCACGGATGATTCCATTGTAGCCATTCTGGGCCGCATAAGAAATTGGAGAACGGCCACAGTCATCCATTATGTTGACATCAACCATTTTAGTCTCAATCAACAGCTTTACCACGGCCTCATGGCCATGCTTCGCTGCGTACGACAACGGTGAATTAACCCCTTTCTGCTTATAATCAACATCAACTAGCTCGGTTGTGATCAGTTGGCGAACAATCTCGGTATATCCATTTTGTGCCGCGTACGAGAGCGGTGTGCGGTCGCGTCTGTCTCTTGGATCAACATCAATCCCATTAATATCAAGCAACTGCTTCAAAACAGCTTCGTGACCAGATTCAGCTGCATATGAGATTATGGAACGTCCATAATCATCTTTATTGTTAATATCAACGGTGCCAGCTTGAAGCAACATCTTCACAGCGGTCCCATGGCCATGAAAGGCAGCATAGAATAATGGCGACCAGCTCCACGCGTCGCACTTCGACACATCCGCATTATTCATGAGTAGTATATCAATTACATCTGTATTCCCTCTCTCAGCAGCATAAGAAATCGGCGTTCTTGAGCCGCTGTCTAGTAAGTCCGAGTGGTGATTTTCAAGAAGTGCCTGAACGGCATAGCCAATTCCAAAATATGCAGCCAGATGGAGGCCCTTCATGTAGTTTGATTTGCTTTTTTCGGGATATGATTTGGTATGATTCCGCAATTTCTGGCTGGACAACGCAGACTTCTCCTCAGACTTCAGGAAGTCAATTACTTCTTGCAATGGCTTTCCAGCCTCATTCGCGTGGAATCCCCAGTTTTGCGCTGCATAGTCGTACAGCTTATTTAGCCAAAAACTCTCATACGAGCTTTCGGAGGAATTATATCCGAAATGTTTGAAGCCAAGGCACGTCACACAGGTAATAGTAATCTCAACTTCTGCGTTTGGAAACCACTTAGTCCATGTTCTAGAAAAATACTCCTGGGCGGTGTAATGAACCAGTCGAAGAACGCGGCTTTCTTGGTCAAGCGTGACCAGACCTGCGCATACCGATATCATGTCCTCGATTTGGGGGATGTTTTCAACGTCGAGTTCATCTTCGTCAGGCTCTACTGCCAGGGCAAGTTGAATCTCCGATGTGTTCAGCTGCCACCTTGCACGGGCGATCCACGAAAGAACTTGCTTGGCTAAATCTTGTTGATCCGGAAGCTGGCCTTTGATTCGCTCCATGGCGTCCGTATACGCGCAATCGTATGCATCTGAACCAGTCGGTAGCTTCATCAAGGCGAGTCTAATTGCTTTTGTAGATCTCTTTCCCATTAATGAATCGAGATGAAGTTGAGCAAGTAGAAACCTAATGCGGTTCAGTTAGCTACGGTGTGAACAATCGGAAGAATAACCTACATTCCATCAACTGCATGCACAATTTCACTTTTTATCTCTTCCTGCAATTCTATATTGCGCTCAACAAATGAAGGCAGTTTCCAGATGTTCCCATCAAGATATTTGCGAACGTCTTCCTCGCGTGCCCGAACCTCTAGAGATGCAAAATTCTCTCCTTCCAAAATCTTCATGACGTCTGGAATGGGCCTTGAAGTTAAAAATATGTTGGACCTACATATTTGCTGGAGGTTGAGCATTGCTGTTAGGAGTTTCTCTCGGCAACCATCGGTCATTTGACACTCGTCGAGTGCATCGACAATGATGAATATCCGAGACAAAGGTTGCGTAATAGCATGGAGGTTTTCTATAATCTCATCGATTTTCGGTCGCAGTCTGCCATCCATACAACCATGATACAACGACATTATTGAATAGGGGAGATTTGGTTGATTTAGAGCAAGCTGTTTGAGCAAACTGGACAATAAGTCCTCTATTTTTTGGTCATCATGTCGCTGAAAATTGCAGTACAAATATGCAATCCCGACGTCTTTAGTATCTTTATATTGATTCAAGAGGTTTTGGACCACAATTGATGTGAGAATCGTCTTGCCGGCGCCAGGAATTCCGGGACAGAATAATGTTTGCTTCTTTTCCCCCATCCAAAATTTGAGCTCCGGGGAGTCGAGAAGCCACTGGCCTGTCCCTTCTTGTCTGCGGCCAATAAAGTCTCTCTGTTGCTTTGCATAATCGGTCGGAGTTAACCATTCCAGAATTCTCTGTCGCTCCTCGGCCTCGTCTTGGTTAACCTGACGTTGATGAAGCCAATCCAAACCATGACCGAGATTATTTTGTGACATTTGCAGGGCACCGATTCCATCATTTACTCTCGAAATGCCACAGGATGTGGTTTCCGAATTTTCTTCAACCGCTTGCATCAGCTCTGTGAGCTGCTTCTTGTTCTCTTGAGATGTCCTTTTGATCTCTTGGATTAGCTTCCGAGAATTGTTGGTCAAAGCCAGCTCCAAGAGTGTTTTTTCACGCTCGATTTTAGCATGAATTCCCTGTATCTCCTTCTCTGCGAATGGCCACTCCAAGGCCTCAAGTCCTTTTTTAATTCCTCGTTTCGGTTGAAGCTTTCTGTTTATCTCTCCCAACGCGTCCTGCAGTCGACTGAGAGGAGCGCCTGGTGCCTCCAGCGCTTTAATTGTCACCAGCCACTCCTTTCCTTCATCCGAGTCATCGGCCTCATCGCTGAGCTGCTGGAGGATGCTTTCGCAAGATCGTAACTCCTCGCGAAGACATTTGCGTTCCTTCTTTGCACCCTTGGCTGAATTAATGCACTTGACTACTTCAGATGAGAGCTGAATGGTAGCAATAATGCTTGCACCAGCCCTGAATGAGTCCATTTCGATAGCTAGTCCGGCTTCGCACATGCCATCAACTTGAAACCATCCCAACAACTTCTGGTCCTGTGATGAGGCCTGTAGTCGTGCTAGGTCCGGAGTGTCCGATGGAAGTAATTTGGTGCAAGTCTTTCAGTGAACGATTCCATTCATGAGTGCCCTGGAGACTACAAGTCGAGTATTCAATGGAGAATCATGGTTGAGGAGTATTGCAGACGTCTCTGAAATGGTCATGTGAGGCTGTGCCAGGCGGCAACACTAGCAAAATAGTCACATGATTTCATGTTGTGCAGGTTCAAGTAGTGGATGCAGACAACCAATAGGATGCAGGATTATGGGAGATTATGAATCGCTCGTTTTAATCGATGAGGATCAATTTAGCTGCATGTATAATCAAATGTCGGCTGGATCTATAAAGATGTCTTGTGTATTTACAATAGGAGATAAGCAAATTATTCTCATTTCGTTGATAAAGAAGGCGAATATTTCAGTGATGAAAGGAAATGCAGTTCAGAATTCCCTATGCATATAATTCAGTTATAAAACACCTTTGCCTTGAAACCTCCCATATTCACACTCTCCGTGTCATCAGATGGGGACCTAGTCCAGTTCTTCCTCACTCGCGCCCTAACCCACTCTGACGCAGGGATATCAGAATCATTTGCATCAGTCTTCTTCCCATAGCCTACCCGCTGCAGGAACGGGCTGTCAAGCGTTTTCAGCGGCAGTCGGTCGCTCGGACGCACAAAGTACAGCAGGCCAAGCCTGTCGTTGTACGCCTGGTCTTCTGGTGGGGCAATGACCCGATGGATGCCGCTCTTGAGGTAGCCGTTTGTGAGGAATTGAAGTATGTCGGCAATGTTCACGGCCACCATGCCGGAAGGAACACGGATATGCTCCCAGTCTGATTGTTCCGTGCGCTTCACCTGGAGTGCCGAGACAGGCTGTTGGAAGACGTAGGTGAGGGTCCCGTTGTCCGTGTGTCCACGAAGGTACAGGTCTTTGTACTTGTCATTTTCCTCCTTTGGCCTGGCCCGGTACATCATGTATCGCAGGGAACTGTCACAGTTCGCCTCGTATCTGTGGCCATCTACCAGTGAATATTCTGGTAGTTCCATGATGATGGCGAGCAGTCGCAGCAGTTTGTATGTCACATTCTCATGCATGTGGCGGTGGAACTTTTCAGTCTCGGCCCAGTATTGTTTGACAATCTGCGGTTGTGTCCGCTGTGTCTGCGGTATGAACTTGAAGACATTGTAAAATTCCAGGTTATCATATAGCCCAGGCAGGATCTCAATGGATCCCAAGGGGCGATAGCCGTTGTAGTTACCCTCCTCCAGAGGTGCACGATATTTCATCCTTTCCTCTTCAGGAAGGGCAAAGAACTCTTTGCCGATGGCATATTGTTGATCAATCTGCTCTTGACTGAGGCCAAAATTGGTAATATAAAAGAAACCTGCAGAATTAGCCATATGCCAGACCTTGTTGCCGTAAGATTCTTACCAACTTGATGCGCAGTATCCTTCAGCTGCTGAGCTAGTCTCTCCTTGCCACCTGGTTTGTCAAACTCTGAAAGATCAAGAGTTACAAGATCCGCATAATTAACTACGGGGTGTCAATTCTTGTCTGCTTGAGACTTTGGGCGGCCGTCACTCACGTTCATATTTGGTCTCGGGCGGATGGACATACTTCGGCAGAGGTCCTCTCATAGTACTCTGAGGCCGCTCATCGTTGGTTCCGTGAGGTGCCATTGTGGATAATTAAATGTGGTTTGAGGTATTCAGCAATTTGCTTTTCCAAGCTGGATTTAGATAAATTATAATTTCGGCCAGTGCGATCAGGCCCAGACTAGGGAGAATTAAGCAACGTCCATTGAAGCAAAGACCTAGGCTGTATTGGAGGGGTTATAACATATGCTCAGCCAGTACAAGTCGGAGCCGGCCGGTCGACCACTCTCCATCATGCACATAAAAGCACTCATTAACTCAGCGGCTTGAGAATATGTGGGGGTTCATCGACAACTCAGCGATTATTCTGCAATCAAGTCTCCGAACGGGCCAACGTAGATGAGGTGCGCAGCAGTCACATGCTTAACAAGTGCAACAATGACGCAATCCCAATCTGCATGACCACCAAATGCATCTTGATACATCCCTTGGCACCGATTAGTTTGGGGGTCCAAGTAGCATGCAGCTACATCGGTGAATCCTACCGGTCAGCTTTCCCCGCATCCCAGCAGCTCTTTTCCATATTTGCACCTCACCACTACCACATGACCTTGCCGGACGGCAAAGCCATGAGCTGGAACATGGGCTTAACAATCACTTGATTATAACATGTTTTTTTTTTCTGTCAATTGATCAGTGTATTGCACTAAGTTTCTGTCAATGACTGGTCCTCCAACCCGTGGTTCCTAGTTCTATAAACTACCCGCGACTAGCCCATACCTTGATGAAAAGGGACTTGTTTACCTTCGATTGACTAAAACAGAATGTTGCGAATATTTTAGTTTCATCTCACGGATATTCCGAGCTGAAACCCCACGATAACTACCAATCAAAGGACGTTTTTATCAATCATTACTCTAGCACGATGGCTTTCAATGCAGATGCGGGACACGGTTTCATTCGCTTACGGCCGAAACCACGCATACTCGACATACCTGCATAAGTGTCCGAAAACAACCTAATGCCGATTCGTAGCGATATGTTCCAAAATGGTAACCTGCACCAATTGAGTCGGAGATGAGTGTCCGATATCCACTCACATTCATATTTGGTAGATCGTGGGGGTTCCTGATCCTGTGATCGCATCAATCGGGAAACCCTCGTTGAAATTTATGACGAATCATTTTATGTCACTGCTGACTGATTTTTCTATTGCCCTTCTTGGACAACTCGGTGATGTGCCAGTTGTCACAGTCAAAGACGGCACCCACCACTGCTAATTTGCGTCAATAGAAGCCGTTTACCCATCGCCAAAGCCATTGCCATACCAACCAAATCCATCAAAGCAATTTCTTTTTATAGGCACTCGATCAATAATGTCCATCTTCACTCGCTCATCCAGCCTCAAGGCCGGCAGAACCCAAAAAGCACGGCCAATTGACGTCCAATTTGTGGTGGGCATATCTGGATATTTTCACAAGGATCTAGAGGCTGTTCGACGAAGTTCTAGTTATAATCCACTTGAAGATAATATTACACCCTCGACACCTGGCTTCACCCAGGTCGTCCAGCCTGGACAAATCATCTCCATATTGATACACCTTTACGATGGCTCAGTTGCTGTGGGAGAGTGCGTCGACGTAATCTTCTCCGGGGCAGCATGCAGAGATCCCATTTTCATAGCAGACGAACATCTCCCCTATCTACAGACACATGTGCGAAAATGGATAATGACCTGTGATGTTTCCAATTTTCGAGGAAACGCTGGACAAGTAGACCACGGTTGGCCAGATATTGCCGGTGGGAGGCTACACACAGCTTTGCAATACGGACTCACGCAAGCTTTACTGTCTGCGACGGCTCTGTTTTATCGCGTCACTATTGCCGAAGTCATTTCTCGGGAATGGGGCACTTCAATAGCGCGATGTCCGATCGATATCTTGGCATCTTGCCACCGCGATGATACTCTGCAATTAGACCGCATGATTATGAAACAGGTCGCGATGCTACCACACGCCTCATTTGTGCACGCCAATGATATCGGACCCGAAGGCAAACGTTTGATAGAGTACGTCCATTTCGTGGCTCAACGTGTCGAGCAGCGTGGAGTCTCGGGATATCGTCCACGGCTGCACTTTGATGTCTACGGGACACTTGGCGATGTCTTTCCAAACCAAGAGGAGCTAGCGCAATTCCTACAGCGCCTACAGCAAGCAGCAAAACCATATGAGCTTCTCATTGAGTCACCAATCATCGCTTCCACAAAATCATCACAAATAAAGAGGCTCTCGGAGCTGCGGCTTTTGCTCTGGCAACAGAATATTGCCGTGAGATTAGTTGCAGATGAGTGGTGTAATACTTTGGAGGACATTCGCGACTTTGTACAAGCCGGTGCCGTGGATTATATACAAATCAAGATGCCAGATCTCGGAGGTATCAATAATGCTATTGAAGCAGTGTTGCTCTGTCGCCAACATGGCACAGGATGTTGCTTGGGAGGTTCTGCAAATGAGACGGACGTGTCAGCTCGCATCACTGCCCAGGTGGCACTCGCTACACAGCCGGACTTTATGCTCTCAAAACCAGGCATTGGAGGAGACGAGGGGCTCATGATTCTCACAAACGAGATGTTGCGAACCGTGGCTTTGACAGGACGTCGGACCTCGTACTCTGACACGCGCATGCTACAGCCAGTCGTGGTTCGGGATGCCAGTGTTTTCGGTTTCTGAGCCCAAGGTGCCCATCCATTAGTATAACATCTTAGTAGTGAAGAGTCTAAAGAATAAAGGAGAGAGAATCCTACCAGTTGTTAGAAGTCATGTGATTCTGGCTGTGATTCACGGCCAACATGAATTCATTTCACCTGTTTGCTTCCATCACAAACACATCCCCTCTCATCCACAACTCTATTGCCTCTTCAACTTCACGCGCTCCTAGCTCACGACTCAGCAAAATACCGCGTGGCTCAACCGGTTCTGTACCCAATCCACGCGGACTCATCATAATGGCATCTATCAAACGAGAGGCAGAAAGCCCTCCACGGGGTTTGCGTCTCACACCTGTTTTCCGATCCGACAGAGAGCAGGAAGCCCACCCATCACCCTCGGCATCACAGCAGACGTGCATCGATTTCGGAGCCTTGGAGTCAATACTCTCAGACGAAACTACCCAAGGCCTCAAAAATGCAATGACCAAAAGGCTGCGTTCGGGGCCAAACAAGAACGCAGTCCACGCCTGCAAATTGATCAAGAGAGATGACATGAAAACCCCTGTCCTGGCCATCATGACCCTAGCGACGAGCGCGCAGCAAACACAGCCACGAGCCGAGCTCAACCACGGCCACCAGGATTTCCAGCAGGCTTCAGATACGCCACCTCCTCCAGCCTTGAGCCTGTTTTGTAAGAATATCATCAGGCTGCACCTCTGTTCCCTCGACATGATATCCCCGGAGTGGTTTCACCTCCAGTCCCTGCTCCGCTTCGAGGACAAATGCTCCCTCTCCAGTATCAACAAATCCCTTGCAACGGTGGAAGAGCGACTGGGGGTGCCCCTGCGAGCATTCATCAGCGCCTGCCAGCCAGGCTTTGAATTTGGAAGCGACCTGGAAGCGGCCCAGTTCATGCTGGAGCTTCCGTGCACCATCCTCATGGCGACCGGAAAGTTCACGCCTCGAGACATTCCCACCTGGAGACAGGCACCCTTCGACGAGTTCATCAACAAGGTAAGGGAGTCTGTGGGCTTGGAGGAAGCCTTTGCGCTCCTGTCCCTGATGCCCAAGCTGCGAGACCTGGTAAAGCGCCCATCCAAGGCAAAGTGGAGGGAGCTCCGGCCAATCTTTGCGCCGCTAGTCGAGCGTGACTATATTCAAAAACAGGAGCAAAAGATTCATGCGATCAAGGATGACATCGCACGTTTTGCCAACGTCTAGGAGTGATGCTATGCGAGAAGGGGGCACAAGGACAGTTGAGTTGAATGTAATTGGTACAGAAAACGGAATAGCAGCTGGAACATGATTGCTCCATATTATTGTTTTCTTGATTTTATTTTACTCTATTTTTTTTTAATCAATTACCACTCTGCTTGCCCCCAAGTGTTACCAGACTTCTGTTGACTTAAATTATTGCATACTAGAAAGATGCAATATCCCGTCCATCATGGATTAAATGATGAAAAAGGGCAAATACATTTTCTTCCAAGCTCTCCGTGGTCAGGAACACAGAAACCATCTCTAAGATGTTGGGCGCGAGTAAGAAGATGAACCAAGATTCCAAGTTCCCGAGTGTCCCGAATGATTAGAAGGCAATCAAAACCCAAAGGAACCAACTCTCTCATGGATATGGGCATAAAAAGACCAAGTCAAATAGGTGAGGTAGTCGACGACACCATCAATCACACGTACCCACCATTAGACACGGCCTCTAATTTATATCTAGAATGAAGTGCCCAAAGTCTAGCCACACCAAATCTCTCTGCTACTGCAATCCTAGAAATAAACAATCAAGTTTTTTAAATATAAGAATAATGCTAGTCTTATTTCATATAAGCTTATTTTTACTCATTTATTTTCGATTGGGAACTAGCTCACCACGAAGTTGACTTTAGCTTCTCATATAACTACAAGTTCAAGTCGAAGGTACAATAAGAGGTGATTAAGGGGTGTCCCCCAGATACTTTGTTTTAGCTGTCGCTTTCATATCCCATTAGTCTACACATTTGATATATCTTTTCCCTTGACGTGGCCCTTCGTATCCAACGTCAACATGCTCCTTCTACATAGATCGTCAGTCGTTATATGCTGGGACATGGCAATCCTCTGGACAAGACTTTAACTCCAGTTTCTCATCCCCTTTCCATCTGCCACCTTGTATAACGCTTAGGAGCCTGCGATTCCAAGCCCCACTCGCTGCTGTCCAGGTGCTCCTCCTCCTGCTGCTGCCGTGTATCCGCCGCCATTCCCACCCGCTGTTCCTGTTCGCTCTCTCATCCTCCTGCCCTCCATAAGTCCCCTCAGACCTCTCTTCTGGAGTCCAATCACGCTGCTGAGCTCGCCATTCCACACAAAGTTGTCCCGTTCGCTGCCCGCTTCGATCTCAGAAGAGCTCCACTCTGAGCCACTGGCGCTCGTGCTGGCTGACAGCTCCTCACTTGGGGGTCGACCCACGCGCTGAACGCTTGTGTTGATCGACAGGCCATCAGTACGCGCAGCAAGGTCAGCAGAGAGGAATGGAGTGTTTGCCGTGCCATCCATGGAAAAGTCGGATGTGGCCGTGGGCGCGCCAACAGGGTCGAAGCCGCCGATGAAAAAGTTGGGATTGAGCGACCCATCGATACCGCGACCTCCACCAGCGGCCATAGCCGTGGCATTGAAGACGGCGGCCGCATTTCGACTATCGAGCAGGGCATGCAGGCGCTCAACAACTGCTTCTAGAAGGCCATCAATCCTATATGGTCGCGCAATCTGCAGCAGAGAGCACAGAATTTGAGGCGTGCAAAGGGGAGACGTCGGAGGCGGGAGGGAGCTAGTATAGAGGAAGTGGAGCAGGGCTTGGACGGTCAGGTAGGTGTGCGGGAGGTAGAGGCATCGTGGTCGAGAGTTGGGAGGCAGAGATCGTGGCGTGGGTGCTGCGTTGGGGTTGCTCTCTCCGGTTGGGTGCACAACCCCGGCGGAAACGCTCGAGGCGGTGCTTGGAGGAATGCCAGACGTGGTCGATGCCACCAGGGTGCTGGCAAGCGAGACCGTACTATCTGCGGGGCGAGCGTTGTTGGGCGTAATTGTAATTGCGGAAGCTCGTAGGGGGTTACTGGAAAGCCCAGAGCGAAGCGTCATGGCGTCGCTTCCGTCCTGGGTCGCGGTGCCTTCACGCAGCAGCTGGACAAAGTAAGGGCCCCATCGTCGTCCGACTATTCTGGAGTTGACAGGGATTCGTTCACCTCCAATGCACAGAATGTCCATGTCTGCCAATTCTCGCATGGTAAACGCCTTCTCGCCCAGCTCTTCGCTTGCCTTTGAGTGGAATCGTCCACCGGCCGTATATCCAGCTTTTCGCGCGAGGCTCAGGCCAGGGTTGGCATATGGGCTGCTGGCGGAGATGAAGCCCGACAATGGGCTGGTCTTGCGCGGGTTGTCGTAGAAGCCAAACGCCTCGAGCTCCACCATGCAGACGTTGGAGAAGTTAATGCGCCGGTGATTATAGTCATCGACGAGACTCCTCTTTCTGTTGCCCAAAATGACAAACGTGTTGCGTCGGTTCCATAACACACCTCGGTTCCAGCTACCCTGGCTAAAGACGCTTCCTCCGGCATCAATTCGGCTCCAGGTCAAGGTTCGCAGATCCAGCGCCCAGAGAGCATATTCCTGTTTGGACGACGTAAGATAGGTGCCGCTAACCACAAAGTGGGTATCGATCACGCCACCATTGGGGAAGCGCAGACCAGGGGGTGAGTAGGTCCCTGACATGGGTCTCTCGGCCAAAGTGCCGTCGGGTGATCGAATCTGCAATTCTAGCTTGACGTCCAGGAAGTTGTAATTAGAATAGATAAGCATCGAGGATCCAGGTTCTCGGGCCTCTTGGCTGATTCCGCCGTCCTGGCCGAGCATGCCGCCGTTCGAGTACGTGCGACCAAGCTTGGCGGACACCGAGGGAGGGAGGGGCGCTGCGACGCTGCGGTAGGCACCACAGCTCTTGCCCAATGGCTGAGTCGTGGTCCACTTCAAGCTTCGTAAGTTAAATACGCTAATTTGTTCAATGTAGTTGTTTCCGCCATCCTGGCCACCCACAATCACCATTTCGGCGCCGCCTGAGCCGTTAATGTTGATGCCAATTCGTCCCTCGTTGGGGTTTGTGGAAGAGGGGTTGTGCTGGAGGGCGGAGAGTGGTGCGCGATGCGACGAAAAGGTGGCGGACGAAGGGAGAATGCAGGCGCAATGCGCATAGCGGCCTTGGGGGGCCTCCTGGGTGGGGATAAAGGTCCAGGTCTTGGTGTTGACGTCGTAAATGTAAATATCGGACATGACGGTGATTTCGGGCTGCTGAGGGTCGGCTCCGGGGGGCTGGTTTGGAGCAGGAGACATGCCACCGTAGCAGACCATCTTTGTGTCTCCCAGGGCGCACATGGAGTGGAAGTATCGGGGTGGGGGGACATCGCCGCTGGTTTCCAGCTTGGTCCAGTGTCGTCGAATGAGGTCCAGCTCGTACAAGTCAGACGTCAGAGGAGCAGGCCGGCTTCTAGACAGGATCCTTCCTCCAAAGACGTAGAGCTTGTCACCGAGAATCGTAGTGGTGGCGCCCACGAGCGCATGAGGCTCGCGGCCTGTGGTTCGGTGAACATTGCACATCAAACCCGAGAGATGGGCCGACGGGCCTGGCTGAGAAGGTCCTCCAACTGAAGTCGGTGTTCTTCCCTGCGACACGGACGGCGAGGGACCGGAAGAACCACCTGCGCCCCTAGGCTTTGAGGGATCCTCCGGGCCCTCATATCTAGCACTGGACAAGCTGCTCATACTACTGCTCATGTCATGGGCATTGGGGTCCGGGTTGCCGTATGGGTGCACAGCCAGAGGCACCGAAGTGCTCGAGTCCATGGTGCTCGTTCGACTATCCATGTTTGAAGGTGTGAGCGGGAAAGGTTGCAGGTCAAAATCTGAATCTGAAATATCGCCGTCGTCTGCCGCCTCCTCGACAAGTATGGGCAGTTCTTTCTCGTTCAAGGTATGACGCGAGGGAGGCGGAGGTGGAGAGTCGGATTGTGAGGGCGGTGTTTGAGGTAGAGGCTTCGCAAGACTGTGCTGGAGCTTTAAATTTCGTACATGCTGAATAGCCGACGAATCGAGAAGCCGTGTCGTCGATTTGGAGGAATTGGAGGAATTCACAGTCGTCGAGGAGCTATTCTTGGAGAGGAACGACGAGCCGCGGGAGAGCTTGACTGAGGGGAGCTTCTTGATTCCTCGATACACACCGGAGAGGATATCCGGGGTCGAACGACTTGGCGGTCTCTGGGGGGGTCGATCTTCGGCCTCGGAGTCTGAGAAGCAGGAGTAGTCGTCGTTGACGGAGGGGGTACTAGGATCCTGGACGACTGTCAGTTCCGAATTGTCGGCCATGTTAGACAAATGCGCTGCTAGGCAGCGAGAAAAGAAGGGGAAAAAAATAAATAGGTCTTTCGGCACTCGCTAGAACAAGATGAAGACCAAGAAGAAGTGAACAATGGGCCAGAACCAGAAAAGAAAAGAAACAAGGTTAAGGAACGGCGGGGTGAAGGTCAGTCACACAATAGGTTGGAAAGCCAAGGCGGGCCGGGGAAGTACGAGTAGATGAAGGGAAATTGAGGACAGGACAAGGTATAGTAGCAGCGGACCGGACGGGAGATCTCACCCTGCCTACTGGATCCGTATCGCGAACACGACCCAGACCAAGTTGAGGCGGACCAGGGATGTCACGGCTCTCTCGAGGCTAGTCTGCAAAGTTTAGACGGGGGGTTGAGGTCAAAGGGGAGGGCAGTGAGGCGCGGAGGAGGTGAGCGGGAGGGTCCGTCTAAAGGTTGGCAGCTTCCCAGTTCGCCGGGCACCGTCCACATGGACAGCGCAGTCGTGGGGATGGGTTGGGATG